>BLSH010105130.1:17811-32453 GCA_018402905.1 Glandirana rugosa | reverse complement strand
GAGCAGTGGGGGTGTGTGCCTTGCCTTCAATCAGCTGTCTTGGCTGTATGCCCATTGATCCACTCCCAGAGGTAACCAGAAAGAGAAAACATTTTAGCACTATCTCCACTTTCTAAAGGATAAAAACAGAAGAAGATAGAATATATACATGTAATACTTATATAGGGAGATTTGTTTCATCCCTGTGTATCATCTGAGGCTGTTCACTGCACTAGGTATATGGAGGGTTTACATCCACGTTTACGCTTTGAAAATGAAAGATAGAAGTTGGTTGGTTGTCATGCACAGCTGCTCTAGATTTAGCCTGCTCTAGTTTTGTTGAATTCCTCTCAGTGAGTACATATCGTATATAAATGAACCCAGATAGTTTTTGATGAAACTTTTTTTTTTATACATAAAACAGTTATGCATTTACACTATGGTATACAGTATAGAAATATGTAGCTTTATATTTGAACCTTGAAAAGTTATACATCCACAGTTGGAAATATTTTGCAGCGGTAATCATATCTGAACATAGTTTGTAGCATAAATCATATAGCATATAACCTAAAACCTTCTTGCCAACACTAGGGATGAACCAATGGTTCAGTCTGAACTTAGGTTTGGCTGTTTGGGCATTCAAATGAATGCCTGAACTTTAGCCTGTTCAGCCACCTGTTCAGTGCTAACCATGCATCATCTATAGAAGCAGTATTTCTACTACTTCTATACATGAGAGCTTCCTTTTGTCACTGGTTCCTAAGGAACTGGGGGTTCTTGCATCCATGGTGCCCCTTGGAACCATTGATGTTAGAAGGAATCCCCGCTCCTTTTAGGCGAAGCGATGGGCTCCATGATTGAAAATGAATTTACAAATAGGGACATTTTTTAAGGATTTATCATTTAATAAAGGATTGCTCATTTACATAGGAGAGTGGTCTTCCAGATTCCCAAAAAAGTTTCAAAAATGTCCGACATGTCCGCCCCAATATCAAAGTCCCAATAAAAATCGCAGATTGCCACCATTACCAGTAAAAAAAAATTTTTTTAAAGACGCCAGAAATTAATTCTCATGGTTTGTAAACGCGGCAACTTTTGCGCAAACCAATCAATAAACGCCGATTGCAATTTTGTTTACCAAAAATATGAGGAAGAATATAAATTGGCCAAAACTGATGAATAAAATTAGTATTTTTATTTTTATATTTTTTGGGGGATTTGTATTTCAGCAAAAAGTAAGAAATAATGTTTTTTTTTTGCAAAATTGACGCTATTTTTTTGTATATAGCGGTGATCAGAAATGATGCAGGGGTAATCAAATACCACCAAAAGAAAGCTCTATTTGTGGGGAGAAAAGGATGCAAATTTTGTTTGGGTGCAACGTTGCATGACCAAGTGTCAGTTAAAGCGACACAGTGCCGAATCGCAAAAAGTGCTCTGGTCCTAACATGGGAAATCCTTCCGGGGCTGAAGTGGTTAATTAAAGTGATGAAAAGGTAAATTTAAAAAAAAAAATAACAAACATGTTATACTTACCTCCTTTGTGCAGTTGGTTTTGCACAGAGCAGACCGGATCCTCCTCTTTTAGGTTCCCTCTTTGCTGCTCCTGGCTCCCTCCTATCGAGCCAGTAGCTTCCTATGGGGGCACTCGAGCTGAGTCACAGCATTGTGTATCCATTCAGACACAGAGCCCTTACACGGCCCTGCCCCCTCTCTCCCTGATTGTCTGACTGACTTTGATTGACAGCTGTGGGAGCCAATGGCATTACTACTGTGTCTCAGCCAATCAGGAGGAGGGTCCCAGATAGCTTATACATTTGTGGACATCGCTGGAGAGAGATGGGGCTCAGGTATATAATTAGGGGGGTGCTGCTACACATGACTTTCCATGTGAAGGGTCCCCGTTGAGCTGAAGGATGGCAGCTCCATCTCCGCTCAGTGAGTGGAGATGTAACTGTCAGAGCCCCGCTCTGCTCTATGGGGATCAGATGACAACATGACAATGGACTGCCTGTCCATTGTCATCCGATTCGCTCAAATCCGATTCTACAGATGGATGGAAAATAGGGTTTCCATGCGTCTGTTTTTCACAGACAGTATCGGATCGGAGAGCAACGGGTGTCAGCGGACATGTATCCGCCGACATCCGCCGCTCCATAGGGCTGCATTGAGTGTCCATTTAGGTCCACCTGAACATGGACAGGCAGCCCTGAACGGAATGCCCGTGTGAAAGTGCCCAAAAGTTTTTTTTATCTTAATGCACAGAATGCATTAAGATAAAAAACCTTCTGCCTTTACAACTCCTTTAAGTTGCATCTTCCCAAAGGAGATATAAGGAGATTTTTCCATGACTGCAGTTATGTAATTATTGTATTTATCAGTCTGTTGTAAATCCATCTTGTATTTGTTCTCTGAACCTGGACACCAAGATGTGAAATGTGTTTGGGTGTAATATGTTTATTAGAGGGTTTAGCAGCCCAACGTAGGTCAGCTGCTGGTCGTGTCTTTGGCAAAAATGTAGGTTTACATTTATCTGCGTTGAGAATCAGCCATACCATTTTATACGTATTATATCATTTCATTAGGTGTGGAACTAGGTTGACGTTTATAGTGATTGATGCTGGCTTTACAATGCTTTGATTTATATATATATCTTGTCAAAATGTGCATGAGGTTATTTACAACAGACTTTTTCACATAGAGGAGCCTGGATATACTGTAGGCTGTTGTGTATTTGCTCTGCTATGTATTGTCATTTTCAAAAGTGTTATGGCGTTTGTTGAAAATCCTAGGCTTTCCATCGAAGAAACTTTTGCATGAACGACAACCATTAGAAAATTTGAGGTTTATTCTTCATGACAACATAAGCAAAACAAAACTCACGTAGTAACACATATGATAACATGGTATGGCTTCAGATGTCAGTCAGGAGGAGGAAGAGTTCTGACGGGTGTTCACCTCTCCAAGAGTGTGGGCTTCCATCTCTTTCATTATCTCTCCCTGCCTGACCATTCAAAGTCACAAATTCTTATACTGTTTGTAAAGCTGACCTAAACAGTTTGAGACGAGTAACACTTCTCTTGGTCTTAGTCTATGGAAAGATGACTGCTCCTACCATTACTTCACATGAGGTTCGAAACAGAAATACACATACAACAATTTTGCTTCTCTGTCAAAAGCACATTGAAATTGACTTTACATATAACTAACATATTACATTAAATTTCATATATTTCATATATTTCAGAGCCCGTTATTACTAAAAATAATATTTAAACTTCATAATTTCCAACAGCGTTTCTACTTTAAGAGATAGTAGGAGGAATTGGAACAGGAATTTTGCGTGATCAATAAAGATGTAGATCTGTTACCAGTCTGTGGGCATTGTTCAGACACAGCAGGAGCCCCCTTATCTTCTGTCCCCCCTTTTCCTGGGATATTGGGGGAACTCATTTTTTTGCATGGGGTTCCCCCTAAAAACCCATGAAGCATCTGGTAGTCTGGTATTGATTTTGGGAGAAACCCTATGTCATTTTTTTTTTACATGGTGGCCCTGCTAAATTCTTTACCAGATCAAAAGGATCTGGTATTTATTTTTGGGGGAACTCCTGTCATTTTTTTACATGACATAAAGTAGCAAAAGTAACACATAAAAATAAAAGTCGTTAATTCAAGTTTCCATGCAACCTTTCTTTATTTTGTAAATATTGCACTGGGCCCCCCAAAATACATCGCAGACCCTGGTATGAGAGTCTGATATGTATTTTAGGGGTCCTCATTGAATTATTCACAAAATAAAAGAATCTTTCATGGAAATGTCAATTAACAACATTTTAATTTGTAAATGTTATTTTTGTTATACTGAATTGTTTACATGGAAGAGATGAGCCACTTCAGAGACAGGTTTAGGGAATCCCCCGAAAGGGTTATTTAAAAGATTAGTGTATTTTTAATGTTGCTCTTTCAGCATTATTAAACTCACAAATCACTGCAAAACTATTTTTTTTTTGTTACATATCTCCCCCCATAAGCACTTTTCTGCCAATCCCTTGGCTATTAGCCTGAAAAAAGAAGAACATTGATTTGGCTGGGATTCACCGCCCATTGATAGGGTTCAGGTTCGGCATCCAAACTTTTTATATGTTTAGCCAAGACTCAGAGAACCAAACCAGGTATGTGGTCCTCCCTATTCCCAGTCTTGTGACATGCCTTTTCTTTTCCTGGAGAATAAATTATTTATTTTATGAAGCTCCAACACACTCCAACCATCTGATAACTGAGCACTATTCCCTTATCCATCTCGGAATCCCATCTAAAGTGTTTTTGGCTGGGGAAATGAGTTGGCTGCACGCCGCAGTCTCAACTCTGACTCGCCACCAGTTAAAAGCATACTCAAGGGTGTTTCTACATCACTCTAAATATATTGTTTTCTAGCATCTAAAATAATTAATTCTTCTTTTTCTTGTTTGTAACCCCTGTTGCAAGGGTTTACATGCTCTCTTGAAGTGGAAGTAATAAGTGTTACTAAACACACACCAGCAAAATCAGTCTGTATATGCAACAGAGGATGCTTGTTATACTCACTGTTGAACCCAAGGGGTTATATCTCTTCATTGTGTAAAAAGGCTATTTGAACTGCCTTCTCTGATCCTCCCCTCCACTGTTCCCAGTCTATCTGCTTATAGAACCGAGCCTTAGGGGCAAGCTGCACATGCTCAGTTTGGTGTGCATTGCTAAAGAGTTTTTTTTTCCCTTGAGAGAGTGCATGTGATTAGCACAGAGCCAATCGGCACTGCCAGAAAGAGGGTCAGAGGTCATGCAGCCTCAGAGGACAATCAGGGGAAAATAAAAACTTTCTGCCAGGTTTAACCAGGCACTGATAAATTACACGACTGGCATATACTGCTAATTGGGAAATGTATATAGCAGTTTATATTTACTAAAATAATTGCACTGCCATGTTCTGTGTACTGTGGGAGACCATAAATATTGAATGCAGGCTCCTTGGTTTTGTAACACTTTTTATAAGAATATATTTTCTTTATTTTGGATTTACTGAGATCTTTTCTGTATTGTTTCCCTAACTTTAGGCCTCACATTGCTTGATACCTTTTGCTCTTTTGTGTTTGAATTGAAGAACACTGACTATATTGTTCAGGTGGTGTTAGGGTTGCCACTTGCCAGGGTTTCACCTGGTCAGTCCGAGTTTTGAACCATGAGCCCGGGTTTCAGTCCACCTGAAACCCGGACACATGATTCAAACCAGATTTTTATTCCCTAATTTACCAATGTGGCCCCTAGCATTGCTGCCTAATGAAGAGGAGAGGATGCGCCACCCTCCAGTGGAGAGCAGAGACAGGGCTGGGTCCCTGACAGGATGGACGCCTGGGCTCTGCAGTGAGGACAATGTCTAATAGAGGGCACCCCCAGCCGGCTCAGGTTACACTCTGCTTCCTTTTAGTGATACAAGCGGTTGTGTAGCCTGGACCATGGCTAAAATGCCAGTGCTGGAGGTAGTAAAGAGGCCAGAGGATATCACTAATCACATGATCTGAATGTATATCTGCATAGTGTGTGGCTCAGTTTGTTCATGACTCTGACATTGTGTGTAGTGTTGCCTGGGGTGGAGGAGGGGCTCCTCATTATCCTGAGCTCTCCAGGTGTCTGGAGTGGTGTGGGAATGTGCTTGGCTCATGGGTGTTGGGGGGGCTTTGAACTGTCCATTGACGTTACCTCCCAGGTCTCCTCTGCCCAGAGTTTCCCTGACATGTCCTTGGAAAGGTCTGAGCTGTGAAATGTCACATGGGGTGTTGTGGACAGGGGACTGTATGAGGTCATAGTAGATTTCTCCATGGAGTATTCGATGACGCATAATCAGTGGTGGTTCTGAGAGAGGAGATGCAGGCTCTGAGGAAACATGCCTGCAGCACTGAAGCAGACCCAGGGAGGTCTATCTGTTAGCCAGGAGGCTTATATTTGTTTAACCACTTCAGCCCCGGAAGGATTTCCAGCTTTAGGACCGGAGCCCTTTTTGCGATTCGGCGCTGCGTCGCTTTAACTGACAATTGCGCGGTCGTGCGACGTTGTACCCAAACGAAATTTGCGTCCTTTTTTCCCACAAATAGAGCTTTCTTTTGGTGGTATTTGATCACCGCTGCGTCATTTCTGATCGCCGCTATAAACAAAAGAAGAGCGACAATTTTGCAAAAAAACCCAAATTTCTTACTTTTTCCTAAAATACAAATCCAAAAAAAAAATATAAAAAATATTTTTTTCACCGTTTTTGGCTGATTTATATTCTTCCTTATATTTGCGATAAAAAAAAATCGCAATCGCCGTTTATTGATTGGTTTGCGCAAAAGTGGTCGCGTTTACGGATGATGAGAATTCATTTTTGGGGTTTTTAATTTTTTTTTATTTTTTACTAAAAATGGCGGCGATCTGCGATTTTTTGCGGTACTGCGATATTTCAGCGGACATGTCGGACCATTTTGACACTTTTTTGGGACCATTGGCATTTATACAGCGATCAGTGCTATAAAAATGCACTGATTACTGTGTAAATGCCATTGGCAGTGAAGGGTTTAACCTGCAGGGGGCGCGCTAAGGGTTAACTATGTTCCCTGGGCGTGTTCTAACTGTATGGGGGACTGCCTATCTGGGGAAGGGAAGTGGTCACAGCCTTCACGTAAAGGAAGGCTGTGATCACAGCCCTTCCCCCTCACACAGAGCGGAGGTCCGTGTTTACATACACGGACCTCCGCTCACTCGCTCCGGGGGGGCCATCGCGGGTAGCCGGCGGCAATCGAAGCCGCCGCACCCACTCCCTGGCCCCCCCTGGACACAGTGAGCGTGCGGGCGCGCCTCCGGCGGCGCGCGCGCGCTCACTAAACTCGTTCCCGCAGCCGCCGTCGTATGACAGCGATTTGCGGGAACGAGCCACTTTGCCGCCGTCAGATGCCGATCGGCGGTCGGCAAGTGGTTAATGGACTTTTGTTTTTGGGACTATGTTTTCTACCCCTGCGAGGGAAGCCTTTCTGTTTATTTGTTTGTATGGGCAGGAAGCCCCTAACCTTGCATACGGCTGGATTACCTGTCTGAAAAAAAAATGAAGAAATGAATGCGTGCAATCGCTCTACTGATCCACGCTGAAAGGCAAGTTTGCTGGCTACACTGTGTACCTGTTGTTAAGAGACTGCATTGAAATAAGCTGTGTGAACGTTAAAAGGACAGCAGTGTGTGTATATACCACTTTAAAGCACAGTAGCAATATCAAGCTAACTTTCCATTTAGCTGGCAGCAGGAAGCGATAACATACCTGCGCATTCAACTAACCTCCAAAATATCCGACCTCTATGCCAAAAACTATATCCCAACCTTGCAAAAATTTTTACGAGACCTTCAGCTGTGGTTGACTGGTCTCTTTTAATGGTTTGGATGAGCAGCCATTGTTAAAATGACCATCCTCGCCAAAATACTTTACTTAATGCAAACCCTACCAATTAAACTCTCACCCACTTTCTTTGACTCCTTCAAGAAAGCATGCACCAACTTCCTATGGGGTAAAAATCGACCTAGAATAAGTCATGACCAACTAACTATACCAAAATTGAAAGGAGACACAGGCCTCCCAGACATTTTCAAATACCACCGAGCATGTATCCTGGCGAGCATAATAAACTGGAATATCCACTCTGAAGTTAAGGATTGGGTCATACTGGAACACTCTATTGACCCTCTATCCTTATTTCAACTCCCTTGGACAGCTCAGAGACACATACACCCACAGTGCAAATCCAATCCGCTGATAGGCACTACCTTACAGGTCTTTAAAGAGGCATGCACAAAACACAAACTCTCCTTTGTCCAGGCCCTTTGACCCCTATACACCACAATCCCCTCTTCTCCCCAGGTCTGTCAGACAACTTTCTGAAAGAGGTCTGGTCGGACAATGAACATTTCTTTGACAAAGGAAAGTTAGTGACCCTCCACTCTCTCTCCCTACTCCTGACTACACATACATTCCCATTTTGGACATATGTCCAAATCCGACACTTCCTAAACAACAGTACTCACACCTTAAATGTATTCCACACTGGTCTTGCCAAACAACGATCTGCTCCAAATGGGAACCCCAGGGACATCTGATTTCCAACACGTATACCTTGCTGTTCTCTGTTCACAACCCTAAATCCAATAAAATGAGCCACAAATGGGAACAAGAACTATTCCTAGACCTAACAGAGGAGGAATGGGGAAACATATACACTTGCATACACAAAGGAACAGTTAATGTCTCAACTCAGGAAAATGGATTTAAAATCCTCTCCAGGTGGTACAAGACTCCCTTGAAACTGCATAAATTCTACCCTACGGTCTCGCCAAATGTTGGCAATGCATTGATGCTGATGGCTCCCTACTTTACATCTGGTGGGATTGCCCACAAATCCAACCATTTTGGAAGGAAGTCCACCGCCTGACCAACCAGATCACGACATTGCCCCAAGACTTCGCACAATTTTTGCTGCATCATTCCTCTATCCCGCTGAAAACTTACAATCGCTCCCTAGATTTGCATATGATCAATGCGGCAAAAATGTGCATACCACTTCGTTGGTGCAACCCTAACCGCCCAACAACAGCAGAATGGCTCAGATGCATACAGAAAACTGCAGAGATGGAGGAACTTTTCCACATAGCAAAAAAAAATGCAATCAAAATTCAACAAACCATGGTCCTGCTGGCACCACTTTGCATCAATGGATGAATTTCTGTGACTCTCAACATAATCAGTGCAATCAGACCCCCAACACCCCCTGACAGAGGAGAATGGAGTCCCGAGTCCCAATCCCCCTCCATTCTACTTCTCTTTCTCTCTTCTTCCAGTTACTACCTACAGAGATGACCGGTAATTTGTAAGGTAGGTAAGTTGTATAGATCCACATTTATTGGTAGATTAATAGTGCTTGTTTAACCCACTACAGTTGGCAACCAGAAACTATGCCGGTGAAAAGGGGGGTAGTCTAACCTCTCGGCACAGTTTGATCCCACACAGGGTGTCTGGAGGTCACAAGACTGCACCCCTAATCCTCCCCATGCCTATCAGTAAAGCTTATTGTTTGAAATTCCCATATCAGTCTACATCATGTTATATCAAATGTACTGCTGCAACGATTTCTACTGACGCCTTTATCAGCTTACGTAGACTCGCTGTGTGTACTCATGAGATGTTCAATCAAAATTTTGTACCTTAATACATGATGTATATTTGTACTCATTGTACACCCCGTTTGTACTCAATAAAATTGTTTCGAAAAAAAAACCAAAACACAGTGTACTGCAGTATAATTTGTGAATCCGCAGCATGGAGGACTTGATAAAGGCCTTGCTCCAAAGTAATGCTGCACAGCAACAGACTTTTCAGAAAGACCTGGATCAGTAGCAGTAACAACAAGAAACAAATAGAATGTTGGTGGATGAGCAGCAGCAAACCCATGCAACCAGCCATCAAGTTGTTGCTGCCCTGGCTCAGGCAACTGGGGCACAAGTGACTGCTTTGGCTCAGGCAGCTGAGAGAGACAGACAGGCCTTAGCAGAAGTACTCCAGTGGATGCCAGCCCAGACTGGAAATGTCTCCATAGGGTCCCCTGGTGACACCCTGCCAGGCACCAAAAGTCACCTTCTACAAAAGATGACATTTCAGGATGATGTGGAAGCCTTCTTAAGTACTTTTGATTGAAATGCTGAGGGGCAAGCGTGGTCTAAAGACTGCTGGGCTGCGCTTGTGGCCCCACAGTTAGTAGGCGACTCCCAAAAGGCATACTTTGACTTGTCCGCAGAGGATGCCCGAGATTATGACAAACTAAAAGCTGAGATCTTGCGACGTCTGGGTGTCACTGGAGTTTCAAGGCAGATGGATCTCCCTGCTCCCAAATGTATGACCTAATCAACCTGGTCAAATGGTGGCTGTAGCCTGAGATACTCACAGGGTGCCAAATAGTGGAAAGAGTTGCAATGGACCGGTTCCTGAGAGCTCTACCTCCTGAGTTGCAGAGGTGGGTGAGGCGATCTGATCCAAATTTAAAGAATGTTCTGGTTGAGCTGGTGGAATGCTACTTTGCGGAAGAGGACCTGGTTGCTGGGTCTGCAGTTTATTATCCCTGATGGTCAAAAGACCCCTCCTGTGGCCACCCGGTCAACCCCAGCAGCACAATTAGTAAAGCCGAAAAGAGGAAGTCCTGAAAGGCCGGCGAGAATGGTCGGAGTATCACCCCCTGTTAAAAGACCCCGCCCCTGCGCATCCCCAGTGTTGGCGGTGCAGTGAGTGGGGTCACATCACTGCTAAGTGTCCCTTGATCCCTGAGGCTATGGAATGTGATGTAGCTTGACGCATGTCCCTGTTTGCTCGCCCGGGCCTGGTCGCTGATCCGGACATGCTGAGCCCTGATGTAAAGATAAGGGGGAAAAGTGTGCGTGCCCTCCTGGACTCTGGAAGCCTGATCACCCTGGTCCATACCTGGCTGGTGGACCATGAACAACTAACCAAGCATCAGGTTGGAGTGGTATGTGTGCATGGTGATTGTAAGAAGTACCCCACAGCGCTGGTAACCTTTGAAACCAGCTTAGGATCTGTTTGCCATGAAGTAGCTGTGTCCCCTATCCTATTGCACAGCGTAATACTGGGGAGATACTTTCCACTATTCCAGGAACTCTGCAGTGGGAAGGATAAGAGTCCTGAGCCTGGCTTTTCTAACGTGACTGCAGTGAGGAGCCCTAACCCCTTAGAACCAAAGGTTGATGAAAATGCTGTAGGGTAACCCCTGTTGAAAACGTGTCTTTTCCCTTTGCAGTCTATGCGGGTGAACCAGAGGTGACCCCTGAGACCCTAGAGTTTCCCAGTGTGCCAGAGCTAGAGGTCTCTTGGGACAACGTTGGGAATGCCCAGTTACAGGCATGGCAGCCATCAGAAATGTTGGGGCCCCTTACACAGCTTCAGACCTGGGCCCCCCGTCTGACCACCAACATTCCCCAGGGCCCGCCCACTGGAAATCCCACCACATCCACCCGCTGGCCAGGGGTTTACACATGTTGCAGCTGGAGTAGGAATTATACACCCTGTCACACTTACCAGGTGTAGCCTGCCAAGCATGACCTATTCCACTGAAGTGAAGTGTGCAATGTATGCTAGTGTGTGATCAAAGGGGTTAAAAAAAACAGTGCACAGGCAGCACAGCCTCACCCGATGCTTGCAATAAGACCTTGTTCTGAACCATAGGTGCTGGAGGTCCCACACTTGGACCAGTTGTGGTCCAGGGAGCCTTCTCCATATGACCCAAGTGTGGTATTTTTATTGCCTATGGTTCGGGAGAACAGTGTCCCCAAACCGGGTGCCCCCCTCCTATAGACTCCAATATTAAGTCTGAAATTCACCCGACAATTGCCGGTCAATGACTGGACATTTTTCAGACCCGGTACAGCAGAACCATAGGTGCTGGAGGTCCCAAACTTAGGCCAGTTGTTGCCCAGGGGGCCCTCTCTATGTAACCCAAGTTTGGAATTTTTATCGGCTATGGCTCGGGAGAACGGTGTTCCCAAACTGGGTGCCCCCTCCCATAGACTCCAATGTTAAAGACTGCTAAAGTCTTTGTTGTAATGGCCCCTTGAGACACTGGGGCCCCTTACAAATGTACTGCCTGTACCCCCCTGATGGTGGCCCTGTTTACAGGATCCTACTCTTGTATAAGCCTGGAAAAATGTTAAGGTAAACAATGGGCCCAAGTGGCCCCAGGGTTGGTGAGTGTGTTTCCTTATATGGCGGTTAACCATGACATGTTGTATTGGGTTGACAAAATTCGGGGAGAGTTTGTGGAACAACTCGTGGTGCCTGGCCCTTATAGGAGGACAGTGTTAAACCTGGCCCATACACTCCCCCTGGGGGAGGTCACCTGTCCTATATGTAGCATTGTGCTCCCTTGACAGTGGCTGGTAGTAGTGGTTCACCTTGTAGCTGCCCTCAATCACACTATGTATCACACATCCGGAGACACTGAATAGACCGGTCCTTGTTTTTATTGTTTTATTTAGGGGAAATAACTTGGATGGGGATAAGGGATGACTGTGAGATGCCCAAAGAATTATGATACACAAACTCCATATACAGTCCTGTATATGCACACTTGCACTGCAGTCTATCCTTCTGCAGACTGTTACTCTTCAACTCTCCAGCACTCAACTTGCTGACCAGTTCTCCTACAGTTTTCTCTCTAGCACAGAATTTGCAGATTATCACTCTTTAACTTGTCTCCAACACTTCACTTTCCAGCCTGAAAGGAAATTTATCTCTACTCCTTCCTCTTCAATGTGGCTAGAGCATGGTGAGGCCTACTCTGTGTTAGCAGGACCTCCAGAACACCCATTACAAGCCAGGGATTGCGGGCCCCTGAATGTTAGCAAAGCCCTTAAGTGCTAGCCGGGCCTTTGATGGACTACAGCTCAAAGCCCATCCCTCTTCCAGGTCCCTCCGACCTGCTTTTCCTCAGCGACACTCCTTCCCCTGATTGGCTCCCAAGGCTTCCACAGACTGTCCACTATTCCTCTCCCGGCCTGCTCCAGCATCTTTCGCCTCCAGCTCACAGGGACCGTCACTCACCAAACCAGTGGATCACTTTAAAGTCTCTCTCTGTGCAGCACCTCTGCTGTTCTCCTGTTCACTTGTGCGACTCCAGGAATCACCACCACTCCTGGCTGCACCCAAACCCCCAGGCCCCAAGGTCACCCTCCCCAGACTGGGGCGACCTCCTGGGTAGGGACCTCCGCAGCACCTCTGCTAAATCTCCAGACTTCCACCCGACACACTCTCCCCAATCGGGCAGAGTATATAAGGAGGCCTGCCCCCTGCCAATCCTGCTTGGGGATTGGTCAGAGCACGTTAGAACACTCCAGATGGCCCCACCTATCTCCCAGCTCTCTCACCAGAAACCCTCCTCCAGGTTTCTAGAAAGAAGTGGGAGGTCCTGGTGACCTCATCTGTTGAACCAACTCAATCCTCCCTGAGCCACTCCTCCTGGCCCAGATCAAAATATTCAGGCCTGCTCCTACACTCAGGCCTGACAAAATGTTACCTCATCTTGTAAAACCCTGCTAGAAAAACGCTCCTAAACTATGGGGGCTCTACATATGAAAAAACAAAGAATGTATTTTACAGCATTTCTTTTGGCCCGGGATACATGCTGACAGGGCCGGTGCAAGGATTTTCCACACAGGCAAAGGTGCATTTTGGTGCCCCCTCCCCATCATCCTACTACCACCCTCTTTCCCCTCCACAATACATCCACCCCACCCTCATATGGCAACCCATCTACGGCTCACCACACACTATACACCCTGATTGTACAATCCTCTTTTAGATTTGTTAACTCTAGCTAACACTTTAACCGGTTACAGCAACAGTTTTTTTTTTTCATTTTGGGATAAAGGTATTACATAAATAAAAGCTGATCATTCTAAGCACCCCTGTTAGTGGTAAATGGTTTGTCTCTTTCCTCTAACTGCTACATCTGCAGGTTAGGTTGTTCTGTGAAACAACAGAGTCACCAGAGTGCAGTATACAGAGCCGCCAGAGTGCAGTATACAGAGCCGCAAGATTGCAGTATACAGAGCCGCCAGAGAGCAGTATACAGAGGCGCCAGAGAACAGTATACAGAGCCCCCAGAAAGCGGTATACAGAGCCCCCAGATAGGGGTATACAGAGCCACCAGATAGGGGTTTACAGAGCCACCAGATAGGGGTTTACAGAGCCACCAGATAGGGGTTTACAGAGCCACCAGATAGGGGTTCACAGAGCCACCAGATAGGGGTTTACAGAGCCACCAGAGAGCAGTATTCAGAGCCACCAGAAAACAGTATGCAGTGGCACCAGAGAGCAGTATACAGTGCCACCAGAGAGCAGTATACAGAGCAGCCAGAGAGCAGTATACAGCCACCCCCCCCCCCTCGCTGCTGTGGGCACTTACTGTGTGTGGAGTGGAGAGGCTCCTCCTGTCTCCTCCATAGCGGCGGCGGTGTGTGGAGAGCGTGGACGGAGGTGTCCGCTCCTCATGTTTCCTCTTCCTTGCCAAAGCACCTAGGCATCCAATAGGATTGCTTGGCACTTTGGTCAATAGGGAAACCGGTCTCGCCAGCCTGCCTCCTGATTGGCAGGGATGCGCTGCAGTGTGAAAATAGCGAAAATTAATTCGCTATGGTCAGTGGCGTAGCGTAGGTTGTCAGCACCCGGGGCAAGGCAAGTAATTTGCGCCCCCTAACCTGCGGACTTTTAGCACTCCCCGAGTCCCTTTCTACAATAGTCCTGACCAGCCTGATTCCTACACTCACATCACCGGTCACATCCTTAGTCCGACCAGTCCTGATAACATCTTTCCCTGAGCCCCTCACGATTTTCAGGCGTCCAATCCCCCGCGTTTAATGAACGGAACGGGGCCCACGACTGTTGGATGCGATGCGGTGACTGGTATCGCTTAATTAAAAGCGATAAAAGTGTGACGTCGCGTAGGGACGGTTAGTCCTCCGTCCGACCGCTCTGGCCAAAGGGATAACTGGTTTCACGGTTCGTTAGGATAACCTACGGATCCACGAAACCGTTCCTTCTCCTTTGTACTCCT
>BLSH010105097.1:83006-93810 GCA_018402905.1 Glandirana rugosa | reverse complement strand
AGAAACCCTCTGATTTCTTTCCTCCCCTAAATACAAATGGCGGTGTTACCTCCTTTGTCAAAGCAACAATAGATGACATAAATAAAATGCCTCTAGATACTAAATACAGTAGCCTTTCCACAGATGAAAGGGAAGCTATCAATACTTTGTCAAATAACACTGACTTGGTGATAAAAGTTGCCGACAAGGGAGGCAAGATTGTCATAATGGACAAGTCCCAATATATCAATATGTGTTACAAAATACTTTCCAATCAATCTTGGTATAGAAAGATTCCCAAATGCTTGATCGATAAGTTTGAGAAGGATTTATATGAGTTGGTGGATATGGCCTTCTTTAGGGGTGCAATAGACCAAGGGCAGTGGGAGTTTGTTCGCACACCATTCCCACGTGTGCCCACATTTTACTCTTTGCCTAAGCTACATAAAGATAACAAAAATCCCCCTGGATGTCCCATCATTTCAGGCAATGGCAGCCTAACTGAAAACCTAAGTACTCTAGTAGATGATTACCTACGTCCACATGTTATAAGTTTACCCTCATACGTAAAAGACACCATTCATCTTCTACAAATCGTGGATGATGTGGTGCTTGCTCCCACGTCGGTTCTAGTAGCAATCCATGTGGAGGCCCTATATAGCTCTATCCCACATAGTTTGGGCCTTGCTTGTGTCAAACGGGTGCTAGGAACCAGAACCCAACATGATTGGAAGTTCACTGATTTCATTCCTGAGGCTCTGGACTTTATTCTTCATCACAATTTTTTAACTTTTTCCAGTTCCCAATTCCTCCAGGAGCAGGGGGTGGCAATGGGCACGTGTTGTGCCCCTTCCTACGCCAACCTGTACCTGGGGGAGTGGGAACAGAGCCTTTTTGATCAGGAGAACATGACTGATTTTGCGCAATATGTGAGTATGTGGCACAGATATATAGACAATATATTTATGGTGTGGGAAGGCCCTATTGACATACTTCAAGACTTCTTAAAACAACTAAATACTAACATTATGAATCTCAATTTCCCCATGTCTTTTGATGCCCGGGAAATCTCCTTCCTTGACATCAAAATCCATAAAGATTTGGATGGGACAGTCGGGACCTCACTTTACCGCAAGCCCACAGCCGGCAACAATATCTTGCATGCCTCCAGCTCACATCCGTCTCCTCTTATAGCCTCTATTCCATACAGTCAATACCTACATATTAGACGTAACTGTACGGATGATAATACCTTTAAATTAGAAGCCAATGCCTTAAAGGAACGTCTCTTATTCAGGGGATATTCAAAAAGATGCCTAAAAAAGGCTTTTAATCGGGCACGTGGTCAGGAAAGACATAAAATAATTCATTATAAAAAAAGCCAAATACGGAACCCAACCAAATCCGTTTGATCACTCAATTTTGCTGATCTTCGACGTATTCTACGCAAACATTGGCATTTCCTATTATCAGATCCTGATACCGGTCCTCTGGTTACTAACCAACCCCTAGTTACATTTAGACGAGCGAGATCTCTTAAAGATAGCCTAGTTTATAGTGACTTCAATGCCACCCAGGGTGATCCCTGTAAAAATCTAGGGACATTCCCGTGTGGCGCATGCACCTATTGCCAATATATGTGCACCACTCAAAATCCTATCTTGCCCAATAAGTTAAATTTAAACCCAAGCATTATGCCAACTGTAAGACTAGGGGGTGGTATACTTACTCTGTGATTGTGGTGGCTTTTACGTGGGTAAAACGATCCAAGAATTCTGGCAAAGAGCATACCGACACATACAAAGTATGAAAACCGCAAACCCAGAGTTACCACTTGGCCATCATGTTTTAAACAAACATAATAAAATTTTCCCTAAAGTCAAATTTCTAATTCTGGATCGTATTCACCCCAATCCACGTGGTGGAGATTGCAATAAAAATTTGCTACAATCAGAAACATGTTGGATATATTCCTTGAGAGCCACATCATATCTGGGTCTAAATGAAACCACCTCTTACAAACCCTTTTTAGATGGCTTTGTATCAGGAGGCTGGGAACAATAATAACAAATGCATTTAAAAACAGTATTCTTACCACAATACGGGTCCTCTCTAGTCATTTCTTTCATAACCCTTTTCCTTCTTAATTATGCCCCCCTTTTTCTTTTTTTTTTTTTGTCGCCATGTTCATCTGATTCAAATATAAATGTTTGCATCAATATTAAAACAATATAGGAATAATTGTGTAAATAACTCTGTCTGAGAAGTGAAGGTGAACTGCCTGTAATTTTAACTGCAATTATATACTGCCTGTTGATATATTATTAATTAATGTTCATTCATTAGGGTTATAAACTTTTTTTGTTTTGACCCTTCATTTTCATAATATATACTTATTTTAATACATTTCATGTTTTCTATTTTTTACTTTTCACAGTGGGGCTATGATATTGGGTGGTTTCGCTGTCTCCCCCTGCTGACTGATGCCGGATCGGGCCTCCTTTACCAAACCCGGCGCACCCAAGCCACCTGCCGTTGGCTAGGGCGGCACCTTTTCCCTCATCCAGTGGCGGCACACGTCTCAGCCACCGCCCCCCTGTGGTGATGGAGGCCCGCAACAACGCTACGGCTGCTTTGCCTGGCAACACCCGGCAGCGTTGCCTTTGATGGGCTGTCCGCTGGAGGGCCGTGCGTTGGCGACCTAGCGATTAGGGACGTCACACCCTCCCAAGGTGGGTGTCCCTGCCTGCCTGGTCGGAAGCTCCGCTATTGGATGTGCCTAGGTGAGCTGGGTGGGACTCATCAGATGAAGCCCTCACTCATGTGGGCTCCATTAATCAGCTGTGTTCCACTGCCTTATTTAAGGCCACAGCTGAGTTTCCCAGCATTTGTATCAGCACTCTCTCCTGTGAGGGCGTCCTGCTCGACAAGCTGGCGATCCACTTACACAAATCCAGGCAATCCTTAAAAAGGTAATTAGTCACTCTCCCCTTTTTTTGCTCTTACTTTGCAGTATAATTTCTGCTGATAGCTTCTATTTCCAAGGGGAAGCTCTCTTTCCTTTGGAGATATTATATAAGGTTTCCATGCTGACTCTATATACTCATATATTTTTTGGAGCTCAATCAGACCACTATGACACTTGGTCAATAAATTACGGGCTCCTACCCTAGGAAAGGGTAAATCCATACTGTAATACTGCAGTTATACCTCTTTTGTGGTCTAGCTCTTGTTTCAACACACCTTAGTGATCTGTTTGAACCTGTTTCTATCCTTTTCCAGCGTTGAGTCTGCAAGCCTACCTCCTCCCCCTTTCAAGGGTCTATGAATATTCTATACTCAGTGTTGTGCCTATGAGCCCTTTAGTATGTAGCTCCGGCACCCTCTAGTGGCCAAGTGAGATTTTTACATTTTTTATCATTCTTATATTATCCTATTCTATTAGGAGTATGCCTATACATATTTAATCTTATGCTTTAATATTACCCCAGTATATCCCGGCCCCCCATCTTCCTAGTGGCGGTACCTGGAGCTCTTGTTTGGAGGGAGCCAGCTTGATCTGTTTCGGGAGGCGGGGATCATAGGGGAACAGCTCCTCATCCACAATCCTGCCTCACCTTTTTAATTCTAATATACCCTTTGGAAAAACTTTGCAACAGGTATGGATGTAAAAGTCATCTGTATTGATTTCAGCTTTTTGACAGGCATGACATCTATTTTTCTCTCCTTTATTTTTCAGAATTTTGTGACTTACTCTGTACAAGATAAAAACCTCTGATGAAGGTCAATGTGTACCGAAATGCATTAGGTCTTGTACACTAGTTAGTGGTCTATTTACTCACTGTATGCAAAATATTTTCAACTTTTAATTGAATCATCGAATTAAGTATGGATTTTTAGCTCTATTTTGTACTCAATAAAATATACAATTTTTATTATACTTGCTTTTTGTGACTTTAAAATCCCAACCCGAGGGTTTGCAAAATAATTTAAAATTGTTTTAGGGGTTCTTCTGGGGTAAAAAAAAGGTTGAGAGAGGCTGCCTTAGACCAATGAATAAGTCACATCTATTGAAATCTCACTACAATGTAATAAATCACAATCAGGGTGGATGGGCAACATGTAGAATTTTTTAAATACTTTTTTAAAAATCTTATTTTAAAATGGATCTAATCCACATTATTATAAAATTATTAAAATCTCACATAAGCTTTAGGCCCGGTTCACACTGGTACGACATGTGCTTAGACTTTGAGAGCACATTGCATGACATTTCAAAAATCCCCATGAGAGCTGTCTTAATTGATCTTGGGTGCAATTTCAGCCCATAGAATATAAGAAGTCACATACAAGTCGGATCACCTTCTTAACTGACATTTGACATGTGCTCAGAGGTCAAATTTCAATGCAAAATCGGGGGAAAAAAAGCGTGCCACCCCCCCCAATCCATACTAGACCCTTAGGGGTCTCTGGGTGACGTCACCACATGCCCACGCCCCATAGTTATATGAGAGCTGTCAGACACCGGAGCTGCCAGAATCGCGGGAGCCTTTTTTTATTGGGTCAGCGGAGGCAGCGACAACGATTGTGATTGACGTTAGAGCTACCACGGGGACATTACTAATTTTTAATAATGGACTTGTCAAAAACGGCCTCCTGTTTTTCGTACAATACACTGTTTTTCTGCGGTGAATAGTTAGGGGGATTATGTACCCCATACTTATTCACATGGGGGGTGGGATCTGGGGGCCCCCTTTCTTAAAGGAGACTTCCAGATGCCGGTAAGCCCCCCTCCCGCAGTCCCCCACAACCACAGCCCAGGGTTGTCAACATGGGGACAAGGTGCTTTGGGGTGGGAGCCCCCCTGCCTTAAAGCACCCTCCCATGTTGAGGGTATGTGGCCGATCATGGTTCAAGAGGGGGGGTGCTTGCTTCTCCCTCCCCCCTCTCTTTCCTACCTGCCAGGCTGCATACTTGGATAAGGGTCTGGTATGAATTTTGGCGTAGTATTTATTTTTAATTTTGGTGTGGGGTTTTCCCTTAACATCCATACCAGACCCAAGTCACACTCATCTCAAAGTCGGATCAAAATCAGATGAAGTTCATTAAAGTCTCACAGAAGTCAGATCCTGACCTGGGCCTGGGCAAAGTTGGATCGACAATCGCACAACTTTTGTGTCACACCAGAGTGAACCGGGCCTTTTTTGGCAATTTCATTTTTATCACTATTATCAGGAAGTCATTCCATAGCAATGATGTGCAGCTGACACTGGAATGTGTGCATGTAGACAGGAAGTGGCTAAAAACGGCCAGAGGAAATCAGAAGCACAGGGATGCAAAAATGAATGAAAAAAAAAGTAAAAACATTTATGTATGAGAAACAAATATGGCAAGTGTACAGTGCTTTGGCAAACAAAAGATCATTCAGTTTAGATTTACTTTAACCGTTTACACAGGTAACTTGGAAATGAACATGATGGTTGATGATTGTAAGAACATAGAAAACATTCCAATAACCACACACCATATCAAGCCCTGTATCATATGGATAGTAGCAGCCTCAGCTCACTCTGTCTAGGTCGTGACTGACACGTTTCGCCTGCCCCTGGGGTTTGTCAGACGTTGTATGGCTGATAATTTTATGGTTGATAATTGTTATAGATGTTGGATTATAGCCAAATTCTGGTGGTGGTGGTGGCATTCCTAGCAGTAAAATCTGACGTGTTCTATTTTGTCTTTACAGGAGAAAAACAATCACTAAGATGAATATCTACGTTATTCTCTGGTTAGCTTTTCTTCCAGATCTTTGCTACCTTCAGTTGGCATTTGAATACTCAGAAAATAATGATGCAAGTCGACCCAAATGCACATACACATTTGTGGTACCGCAGCAAAAAATTACTGGGGCTGTCTGCATCAGCACTGCAAAGTTCCCTGAAGCTTTTGGAGTAAACAGAAGTGAAGTGGAGGAACTAAAACAGGAGCTGAGCCGTCAGCAGACTGACATAGTAATGCTTACAAAAATGGTAGATGTGGACCATGAGGTGGCCACTGAAATGGATCATCTTAGAAAGGAGAATGGGAGCATGGGATCCCGTCTCAGCCACCTCCGTACCCAGTTTCTCCATGAAATCCACCAGAGGAACAATGAATCAACTGACATCATCCAGGAGGAGAGCAGAGGCATCAATGCCACTGCTGAAGTTCTCAAGTTGGCCTCCAAGTATAAAGACCTCCAGGAAAAGTATAATGTCCTAGCTTCTTTAGTTAACAACCAGAGTATTACCATAGCACGTTTAGAGGAGCAATGCATTCAAACCAGCTCTTGGCACCAGGCTGATAAGGTAAGGCTGATCACATAGCTCAAAAAAAGAACAAATATAAATACTTTCAGAGTGAGTGAAAATTTGTGGTCCAAACCACTTTATCGGGGGTTTATACCTTTCTGAGTTCTAGTCAAAAATCTAATAAAATAATCTCCTGTGACATTTTAGAAATGTATTGTAGGTACCGTAGTCTCTCTCAAAAAAAATATGTACTGTGGGTCCTAGAAGTACTTGCAGAAGTAGTTGCATGCAGAAGGCTAATCCGTGTTTTTTCTAAACTCTTACAGTAAAGAACCCCTTCTGCAGCAAAGTAATTAAATCTCTGCAATTGCAAAGAGTTCTATCATTTATTGAATTTCAAGAGAACAGTTTTCCACAAATTTTTTTCTGTATTTGCTATTTTCATACGACTTGTAACTGACCTAAGGTGCAAGTCTGACATTCGGGTAGGTTTTGATCAGTAGCTTGCTTACCTCTAATCAAAACAACATTTTAGAGGAACATATAACATTCAATTTAATGTAAAGCAGTTTGGTCACTAAACAATGTCAAAAGGGTTCCCTGGAAAGATGATAATAAAAACTCTCCTTGCTGCCTGCGCTTGTGGGTACGGGCATACCTCTCCTCTCCTGTACGTGCTGATCAATGCCCGTAACCATGTGGGGTCGCGTTCATGTGAAAGTCAACATTATGGCAGAACTTGCACACTGTGTGCAGTAGTATAACATACAGAGCTACTTTGTGAAGTGTCTTGACACCCCTGAGCCAGTGCCCTCTCCACCAGTCTAGCATACAGCTCAAGAACTTTACAAAACACTTCAGGAACATTACAGTTCAAAGTGCAAACACAATCCTCCTGACTAACTAAACTGTAGCTGCCCATACCTGTACAGGTGTGAGTGCACGATTGGTGTGAGTGCACGATTGGCACCCTTAGGGTGGCAGACAAAGGTTGCTCTGTGCCTACATCCTTCTTCTGGTTCCTATGTGGTCCTGCTCCCTGAGCCCGGCCTTACCTCTGTTTATATATACAGTAAACCAGGGAGAGAGGCAGGACCCAAAAAGCCCCGGAAACTAGCAGACCCATGCTTAACCCTTCCCTAACCTGGGCAGTCTAGTCTTACTCTCTAACCAAAACATTTCCCTAGTAGGCACCCGGCTACACGCTGCCAAACACTGCTGTAATAAAGAGTAAATTACTACCAAAAACACATCAACATACAACACTTCCAGGAGTGGGGATTTCCTAGTCTCCTTTTACACTCTGTTCTTTGATCCACTGGATCCAACATGACAGCTGTGCCCTGTAGTGACGTATGGGTCAATAGAAGGAACCACAAAGCATTGTGGGATACCAGAAAATCAACACTTTGGGTAGTGGTTTCCTTTCTTTACAGCAATGTTAAGCAGCACAGGTAAGAGGAGAGATTACTTTTTATTTTATCTTTCCAGGGGACCTTTTTACCATTTATTGTATATTTTAGCCATATAGTTACATAAAATCTGGACTCCCTAATCTGAAACAATCATGCAGTAATCAAGGTCAGTGTCAGTGTCAGAATTGATTTGCATACTTGTTTCAGAAAAGTAAAGCAAATAGATTAGCAGAGCTCCAAGGCAAAAAGCTAAATTTTCAGAAGGAAGGGTAAGTAATAGCAGCTCTCATATTTCCTAAGTGAAGTTTTCCTTTACATTCCTTTGCAGTCTGATAAGCCTGGACTTCAGCAAAATATGTGCTATATATGTTGCAGGCTATACCATCTGATGCTGATCCTACTGATATAAAGAAGAAACAGAACCATCAGATCCATGAAGAGGAAAGGGATCGCATAGCTGTCATTAAAGAAGGTCCTCAGATACAATCAGATCCGGTCGCCAGGACAACACCCAGTGCCCCTGTTGTCACAGAACCAGGGGCCACAAAATCAACAGGTACTTTAGTTCAATCTCATATTATTGAGACAAGACCAAGTTTAACAGTCATGCAAGGTTACAATAGAAAAAACATTCATAATAGTTATGAGATACGGAAATGACAAATACATCAGGAGCATCTGGTCCTTACTGTCATTTTATACTCCTCAGTATATATCTAAACTAGTGCAAATGTATACCAACACACAACATATAAAGAACAGTGGTATTAATTGAGAAAATAACTCAGCATGTATAAGAGTCTGTATAGTTATTTATAAGATATGGTAGAACTAAGTCATATTCTTCCAAAAGAAAAGAAAAACAAAAAGGAAAGGTGAGTACATCCTCTTAGGATCACACACTCCATAGATGGAGAGAACATTTAATGTATTAGATAACAGGGTGGGAAAACAGGGAATGGGCACCCAGATGTTGAGAAAGAGAATAGAAGACACTCCAACAAGACTATAGACCAGGGGTAGGTGGATCGCCCTCAGCCCATGTCACAAACTCCGAGGAGTTCCATGTGATGGAGAACTGATCCTCTTTATCATTTTCTTGTACCTGCAGACATTCCAGAGCACTTATACAGTCTATCCCAATAGCCCAGTCCAGAAGGGAGGGCACTTCCGTTGATTTCCAATGTCGGGATTACTTTCCATGCCGCAGCATTGAAGTGATGGAGCACGTCTTTTTTGATTGATTTTAGAGGGCCATGAATCATAGAAAGAAAGGCTACCTCCAGTGAGGGTTTGAGGGATGTCGCCATCAGCCCGCAGTACAGATCAAATCTTGATTGCCAGAATTGTTTGATAGGAGGGCAGTCCCACCAGAAGTGAAGCATGGTACCCCTAGCACCTGAACATCTCCAGCAAGCATCTGAAAGGGAAGGGTCAAAACGTTTCATGTTTGCAGGGCATCTGTACCATCTTGTGACCAGTTTAAACCCTTTCTCCTGGGCTGAAACTGCCAAAGAAAGCTTGTGAGCCAAAATAAAGCATTTTTGCCAGTCTACTTGTGAGATAGCACGCCATAGTTCAGATTCCCAAGTCTGCGTATGCGATGGGAGGTCTGGGGAAGAGACATTTAGTTGAAAAGAATAAAGTTGAGAGACTACATAGGTTGGGGGGTCAGCCTCTAGAAGTAGATACTCAAATCCCGATGGTTCAGATAGAATATTGGATAAAGATTGAAAACTGCGGATGTACAACAGTACATGCGAATGTACGCCAATGCGTCAGGGAGTGGGGAAGCGAACAGGTAGGGGAATGCATCATCAAAGATGGATCTGCACAGAGAACTTGGGTTAGTCTTTTGCATTCATTTTTACCCCAAGGTCCAAATTCCGACCTATTCACAGCTGACGGAAATGCCTGGGTTCCCAAGAAGGGAGTCATGGGTCCCACCCGTTTGGATATGGCGCCAGTGGAGGTCATCCGATCCCAAATTTAAATTGTTTGTCGGGTAAGGTCCACCACGAGGGACAGGTGGACAAAGAGGCATCTGGAGCTCCAGCTCGCCCACCAGTTTTCGGGAGGGAAAGGGCTTCATATTTAATCCTGGGATGAGCTGTTCCCCAGATAAAATTGCAGAACATCCTACGAAGTTTATAGAGAAAAGCCAGGATGCTTCTGTTAAGATTTTGATCACTAAGTATCGAATAGACTTGGAGCCCATCTTAAAAGGGAAGGAAGTCGAGAGGTGTTGTAAAGTCGTCCTTAGTAATGAAATATTGAGGAGTTACTGTGATTCACTTTAAAGTTGCTCATTGCTCCAAATTCCTTAAACTCCTGTAAAATTGCGGGTAAGGATAGGTGGGGCTTTGTCACATATATCAGCAGATCATCTGCAAATTAAGGAAGTTTGGCATGGGTCGGGCTTAACGTAATACCTGCAATGGAGTCGTTGTTACGTAGGGAGGCAACTAGGTGCTCCATGGTGAGGACGTAAAGAAGGGGGGACAAAGGGCAGCCCTGTCTCATCCCATTGTGGATATGAAATGCCGGGGACAACAAACCGTTAATTATAATTCTGGCGGACAGTGAGGAGTAGAGAGACATTATCTTGGATAGCATGTGGGGACCCATGCCTATCTGCTGCAGTGATAGCCTGAAATTTTCAGCCCACCTGGCTTTTTCAGCGTCAACCAAAAGAAGGCAGAGGAGGATGAAAACCAACTGCGACTTTTTCGGTCCACCCGACTTTTAAAGTCCGATAGTGACGTCGTCTATCCGTACCCAGGGGTGTACGATAGGTTCTATTACAGAGAGATGAGGAGTGACAGGCGGTCTTAATATTAATTGCCAAACAACAGGGGCCGTAAAGTATAGGTGTTACCCTACTCTGTCCCGACGGGAAACAGGGGGGAAGAAATGCAGGAGTGGTACCTCGTGGATCAACGGAGGGATGCATTGTTGCTGAGGTAACGTCCATAATGCAATTCGGGCTGGGTACGGTTTGAAGGAATTAAACGTCTACTAGACGACTATATACACTGTTTCGGGGTGGATAGGAATGGGCGTTAAAATGTCCTCAAATTCCTTAAACCTCGTTACTCGTTGAAATTTCACTTAGTGTCATTG
>BLSH010105097.1:62919-76961 GCA_018402905.1 Glandirana rugosa | reverse complement strand
CATAAGCGACACATGTCGCTTATACCGAAATCGGCTATAACTCCTTTCCGGTAAAATGTTACCTTTAGAAGGTAGTAAACTATTAATGTGCGATGGGCGGGCTGGTAGGGCCGGCCGTCCGCGAGCTGAACTATATTCCATAGCAATTATGCTACTGTTCCATTAAAGGGTAAATTACAACACAAAGGAATATAGCTGCAGATTTCTGTCACATTGATCAGATGCCACAGAAAGCTCACAGGTCATTATCCTTACATAAAAGGCAATACTAATTCCATAACGCAAGTAAACTGCCGCCAAGCAGATCTATCTGTACAGAAGACAGGGGCCCCCTGATTGACGGTAATACACCCGCGCCACAGAACGTGCATTGCACCTCAAAGATCCAGACCAGCGTTTGCTCCAGCGATGACCGCTCAGAGCGCCTGCCGGCCGGGATGGTCGGGCGGGTAGCGTGTAATTATCAAATGATGGAAGATTTCCATTGTAAAATGGCCTTTCCTCAATATCGGCTAAAGCCATATTCGCTGTACACAGCGAATACCGGTAAACCGACACTGGGAGACACTGTGACAATACATAATAAACATCCTAAATTTCTACAACAGTTGGCATGTGGTTCGTTCTAGGTGGGGCAGGATCTGAGATCAGAGTTAATCTTAAATTTTATAAAAGGTTGACAAGTTATAAATGCTCTAGTTTCCCCAGAACCTGAGCTATGCATAAAAAAGTGTCAAGATGGAAACAGATCATAGCTGTTGCTGCTAAATATTGTCATGTCTATGGCCAGGACCACGGGTGGACTGTTACGACGCCTTTCTGGGTGGACAGACGTCAAGCGGCATCTACCTCCTAAAACCACGTAACAGCAACCAGATCATGCAAGCCTGGTGTGAGCAATCAAACAATGGAGGGGAATGGACAGTCATACAAAGACGACAAGATGGATCAATCAATTTTTTTACCACCTGGCAAAACTACAATGTAGGCAAAGCCTTCATTTTCACTTTAAATACAGAAAATAAACAGTAATTATGCAAAAATATCATGTTTAAATGTGTTCTGTGCAACCCTCTTTAGACTGCTGTGCTGTGGTCACTTACCTTAATGCATGTGCAATTCACTCTGTTACAGTAGCAGCCAATGTACCTGCTATGTAAAAGAAAACCTTTCTACTCAACTGCAGCATTACTGTGCATTAAGAGGCGCCGATTTATAATTTGGTTACAAAGGATAAAGCAAAGACTTATAACATTCTAAATCTTAAAGTTTATTAATGCATAGCCATTTTTTTCATTGTTTTAGAAAGTTTAAGGCATGATTAAAACCCTATCAGACATTTACTGCTGGCTGTGTCCCCAGGTTTGCCTTTCTCTGTTTGTCCTGTGACCACTGTCACTAAGGAAAACAGAATTTTACCGTTGTCACAAGTACAGTACAAGAATTGAAGGGAAAACTTCTGCTGGGGACAAGTGTTTAGGTGACAACTACTGTACCTACAGCTCAATTTTGTAGAGATTTCCTTCCACTGGCGTGTCCTCATCACAGGAAGTGAAGAGAAATCTTTCCAATAATAGACAGCAAAGGGGTTTTACCTTTTCCTAATCTATACAAAACTAAAAATAAAAGTTTCTTCTATACATACACTAGAGTACTATTATTTCTAATATGCTCTTAAACTATTTTTGCTCTTATTTTCCCCAGAATGGATTTGGTAGTTTGGACAGTGAATACTGGTTGGGTCTTGAGAACATTTTCTGGTTGGCCAACCAGGACAGCTACAAACTCCTGATCCTCATGGAGGACTGGCAGGGACGGCAAGCCAGTGCCGAATATGACCACTTTAGGCTGGAACCGGAGAGTGATTTCTACAGGCTGAGGCTTGGCCAGTATAGAGGGACAGCTGGGGACTCCCTCTCTTGGCACAATGACAAACAGTTCAGCACCCTGGACAAGGACAGAGACTCCTACCTAGGTAAGTTGCATAGCCAAGACAGTACTTTCTACAATAGTTTCAGTTTTATAATGTAGACATGGTCTACCAAAAGATGGGTAGATGATGGCATTCTATTTCTCTGGGGAATTCCAAGAATACAGGCTTCCAGTCTGAAACAACTGCCCTCCTTCAGGGCCTATTGCCTTGTTCTGTAATGTTGAAGATGTTTTGTAGCTTGTCCAAGCCACTTCTTCAGTTTTTTTCTATTTTCTGCATGTAGGGGGTAGGGCAGATGACACTCCCCCTGTGTTCCCCTCCCCAAGCAAGGGTCACATGAGAAGCCTACCCCGAGGTGGGTTGTTCTGGGCTAGGCTTGGCAATTTGTACAGGGTCACTGCCTTGCACCTGGAGTACCTTTACTTGAACATATGACTGAACTTTATTAACTCTTTTGTAATATATTTCACTATGGTGGCTTGTGCATTTAGAAGGGACATGCAGAGCCAATTTTCTCTCTGCCTGTCCAGCATATCACTGCTACCTCACTCCCAGTAATGGTATAGGTTCCGCTGTGCACCTAGCATGGACTCCATGCATGCACTACATTAACTCTCCTTCTTCTGTACCTGTGTACAGGCTGAGGACCCCTGGGGCGCTGATTTGCTCCCATTACTATGGGAGACGGATTGCTGTAGAAGGAGTGCCGGCAACATCTGCCTCGGTGCAAGGGGCCATCACACCTGTCACATGTACATGCTTTACTGCAGGTTGCTAGAGAAACCTTCATTACCCTTGGTAATTTCTGTATTGATGCTGTATTAACTCTTGTACCATTATCTTCATACCCCAATGTGTTTAGTGACCCGAGCTGTAGACTATATGTGCCAGCTACTTGCATTACACCCCTTGAGTAACTTCAGACCAGGCAATGACAAAGTTTCAAAAGCTTTACTCAAATAACTTAGCATGATGACATACACAGGAAACAGCCCAATACAAAGTGCAGTCACTTCCTAAACTAAACCCAAGTCCCTAACCTCAGGCTTGTGGCTGCCCAAGCATACCTGCATAGGATGGGAGTCCATACTTGGCAAAGTTCATGTTGGCAGTATCTAGGGCTGGTCTCTTCAGGGTGGACGGCAGGTCACATAATAGCAGGAACTCCAATTCTGACATAACACTGGTGATCCAAACCAGATGAGCAGCATATCTCTTTAGCTCCAGCACTCTGAGCTCTGTGCTTTCAAACCCATGGTTCTTTTATAACACAGGGAACCAGTGGGTAGGACCCAGCAAAGCCAGCCAAAAAGAAAACCGGGGAACATAATTAACCATCTTCCTCCAACTGGGGCAGCGTTAACCTCTACCTGCCCACATGCAAATAGGACAGTACAGAAAATTTTTAACAAGCACAGGATATCCAGGTGAGTGCATTTCATTAGAGTGCAAATAAAATATATAGTTAGACCATCGCTAGGCGTAAGGTGGACAATGGTACATAAGGAAATGATTTCAGACGGCTGTATTTCCAAAAATCCTTTAATTGAAGCTTCATATGACAAGTGGTTGACAGATGGAGCAGGGAACAAGAGGTAGACGCGTTTCGCACACATATTAGCGCTTAGTCATTACCCAATGACTAAGGACAATGGTGCACCTATGTAAACCAAGTAATCACGTAGATATTATACAACTTACACAAATACTGGGTATAACACATCAGTCAATAGAGAAAAAAAACGAGAATAGAAAGAATAAAGAAACAATCTTCATAGTATTGCACACGGCAATAAGTTACATGTAATGAACAGGTGTATTAAAAAATTTTGTAGCATGAATCCAACGTGACCACAGCTTCCAACAATTACAAAACCATTTGGATGTATCTCTGTGGGAGGCTAGCATTTTTTGTAGGCATAGTGAGTTTGGACTAGAGCAGGGGTCTCCAAACTTTCTAAACCAAGGGCCAGTTTACTATCCTTCATACTTTAGGGGGGCCAGACTGTGGCCAGCGGGAGTGGAAATTTTTCTGCCATCAGCGGGAGAAAACCACCACATTTGGTATCATTGGGATGAATAGTGTCTCATCCTTGGTTAATTGGGAGGAATAGCGCCCCATCATTGGTATCATTGGGTGCAGTAGTGCCCCAACATTGGTATCATTGGGAGGAATAGTGCCCCATCTTTGGTATCATTGGGAGGAATAGCCCCCCATCATTGGTATGTTTGGGAGGAAGAGTGTACCATTGTGGTGTCAATGAGAGAAATGGTGCCCCATTGTTGATGTCAGTTGGCAGAGTAGTGTATCAGTGGGAGGGGAAGTACCCCAAGGGCCGGATGAAGGCAAGCAGAGGGAGCTGCAGTTTGGAGACTACTAGACTAGAGCAATGATTTCAAACAAAATAGGGGTGAGGTAATTTTTCCAATGTCTAGTGATAACTAGATGTGCAGCTAGTAAAGATATTCATGGCACAATTCTGTAGCACATTGGGAAGTTATCAATAATACATTTTTAAAAAGCTAGAGACTGGTTAGGAGTAGTCAAGACCCTTGTCACTTCAGAAATTATCTGTAACACTTTGCTCCAATAGCTTTTAGGACATTTTCAGTACCACAGTATGTGGAGCAAGGTGCCTGTAGCGCACCCTCAACAACAAAGCAGGATATAGTTTGATGAGAACTTTGAGCAACGATGTGGGGTCAAGTACCATCGCAGGGACAGCTTTTGCATTTGCTCCCAAAGATTGATGCAGCAGGTAGCTGTTAGGATTGAAAGACCCTACTCCATTGCACGGGAGTGAAAGTCCTCTTGAGATCTGCTTCCCATTTAACCACTTGCCGACCGCCGACTACAGTTTGACAACGACATACTACGGTGGCTGCGATAACTAGTGATGTGAGTGCGCGCTGGCCGCCGGAGGCACGCTCACTGTGTCTGGGGGGGGCTAGGGAGCGGGTGCAGACTCGATCGCCGCCGGCTACCCGCGATGGCCCCCGCAGTGATAGAACAGAGGTTGGTGTAAGTAAACACGGATCTCCGTTCTCATTGAGGGGGGTAGGGCGATGATCACAGGCTTCCTGTATATGGAAGCCGTGATCATCCCCTTTCCCCAGCCAGGGCAGCCCACATCGATTTAAAACATGCCCAGGGAACACATTTAACCCTTAGAGCGCCCCCTGCAGGTTAACCCCTTCACTGCCAATGGCATTTACACAGTAATCGGTGCATTTTTATAGCACTGATCGCTGTATAAATGCCAATGGTCCCAAAAAAGCGTCAAAATGGTCCGACATGTCCGCTGTAATATCGCAGTACCGCTAAAAATCGCAGATCGCCACCATTACTAGTAAAAAATAAATAAATAAATAAAAACCCCAGAAATTAATTCTCATCATCCGTAAACACGGCAACTTTTGCGCAAACCAATCAATAAACGCCGAATGCGTTTTTTTTCACCAAAAATATGAAGAAGAATATAAATCGGCCAAAACTGTTGGAAAAAATGTTTTTTTTTTTTGTTTTTTCTTTATTTCAAAAGAAGTTTATTAAGTTTCCAAGAAAGAAAGAAAAGGGTTACAATTGCAACAGTGAAAAAGACATGAAGTAAGAAACAGTGGCAATGTCTGGTATACATAAGATCAACACAGAAAACCTTCCGCTAGCTGAAAGATCAAACCTTTGCATCTCAGTTGGCAATTGATGCGTATGTTGTGGTTCTGTGTTGTGATATTAAAGCAGCTGTGTGTATGGGGAACCCTCTGCGCAGAGTTCCGTTGGGGAGAGGCCAGAACTGGGGGACGAGGAGTGGTATATGCCATCTCATCCAATGGTGTCAGCCCTTCCCATCATCCGACAGGACGCGGGTGTCTGAGTTTCGAGATGGTCGGCCTGCTGAGGCGAGTACCACTTGGCGGGGTAGTTGGGGCTAAGGATTTAGTTGAGGGTCCGGGGGGTCAACCTTGCTGTCCTGCGGGAGTATGTGGGTAGCAGTTATGGAAGGATGTCTGAAATAACCGGTAGTATTTGGAGGGGTCTTGATGGGGCAGGGGAGTATAGTTTGGATTAACAGGCCAGCTGCTAGCCTCTAGGGGGATTTCGGTGTTGGGTGAGGGGTTGTGCGTGGGGTGGTGTGCATGAGCGTTGAAGATGGGGATGGCCCATGTAGATGAGGGGAGGGGGGAAGGGGGGGGTTCGGGGTCTAATGGCAAAATGTCATTCAGGAGTTTGCAACGAGGTGGGCTAGTGTAGGGCCAGGGGCCAGAGCGGGTCATCCCAGGAGGGGCAGGAGTCTCCATCACTCCCTGGGACCCACCCCTCGGGCCCCAGGGCCTTTGCTGGCTTTAGATCCTTGTGTGGGGGTCGCTATCAAGAAGGTATAAAGTGGTTAATTGTCACGGGGATTAATTGCTTGTGTGTATTCTACAGTGGTCTTAAAATGTGACCACCATTCCCAAGTTTTGTTGTATTTGGAGATGGAGTCATGTGAGATGGCGATGAGTTCTTCTATTTCGGCGATTTTGTCTATTTGGAGGAACCATTCTTTGGTTGAAGGGGCTCTAGGCTTTCCCCAAAGGACTGGGATGCATAACTTGGCGGCATTGAGCATATGCATCGCCAAGGATCTAAAGTAACGCTTTCTAGGGAGTGTGTTATGGTGTAGTAGATATTGGGCAGGCGTGAAGTCTAGGTTTAAGGTGGACACCTTTAGGGTTATTCTATGGACCTCCTGCCAGAACCTGTTGAATTGGTGCAAGACCGCCAAATGTGGAGAAGCGAGCCAGGGTCTGAGTCACATCTCCAGCACAGATTGGACACCGTTGGTGCAAATTTGTGAATGAGAGTAGGGACTCTGTACCACCGGCTTAGGACCTTGTAACCGTTTTCCTGGGTGGATACGTTTTTTGGTCCTTTAAGGACATTGGCGAATATCTGTTCCCATTCGTCATCCGAAAGGTCCAGCGATAGCTCTTTTTCCCATGTAAGGCATGTTTTATATTTCAGAGGGCGGTGATTACCTTTGTGGAGTGGGTCCCGAGCACAACATTTCCAAGGGGGTGAGTGGTTTAGTTCATGAAGATCTATGTCGTGGGTCTAAAAGGAAGTGTTGCATTTGCAAGTACTTCCACAGCGGGAATTTAAGATCTGTCATTTGTGCTGCCAGGTCTTCGCGAGGGCGTAGGGAGTCTCTATGGAAATGGATGATGTGCTAGGATGTGCTTATGCGGCCATGTCTTTGCTAGGAATTGGGTGGAGAGCCCTGGGGGGAATTTGGGGTTAGATCGGAGCGGGGTCAGGGGACCTGGTATAGAAGATAATTGACATTTGTGGCTCACGTTTTGAAAACAGCTTGGGACCAATGAACGGATGGTCTTTGGCAGCAGAGGGAATAGAACAGAGGGGTGTCCAGGGTGCTGTGGCCAATGTGGTTTTCGAGAGGGAGTTTTCTAGGTCTACCCATTGTTTGGAAGATGAGTGGACATTCCAATCCACTATTCTGGTCAGGAGGCTGGCTCTGTAATAGTTTCTTAGGTCTGGTAGTCCAATGCCTCCTCTGGACTTGGGGAGGGTCAATTGCTCGTAATTAATGCGCGGGGGTTTATTGTGCCATAGAAAGTTGGCACTTATGGTTTTGAATATCGAGAAAAAGGCAAGAGGTAAGTGCAAGGGAATGGCCTGCATGACATAAAGGATTCTTGGGAGGATGCTCATTTTGAGGACAGTCGTCCTTCCAAACCATGAGAGCGAGAGATTCTCCCATCTTTTAAGGTCGCATTTTATGGAGGTCAGAAGTGGGGCAAAGTTGGACGCGTATAGCTCTGACAGGTCGTTAGGTAAGTGGATCCCTAAATACGGGAGGGATTTCACTTGCCATGCAAAGGGGAAATTACTCTAGCAGTGGGCGACCGCGTCCGCTGGCAGGGACACATTCAGGGCATGGGATTTGGTGAAATTGATTTTGAGGTTTGAGATGACATGAAAGTCCGAAAAGTCATGGAGCAGATTTGGTAAGGTGGTGTGAGGATCCGTCAAGAATAGCAAAATGTAATCGGCGAAAGCAGTGATCTTGTATTCATGGCCGGACACATAGAGGCCCTTAATGTTCTGATTATCACGGAGGCGGTTAAGGAGGGGTTCTAATGTGAGGACGTAGAGGAGTGGGGACAGGGGGCAGCCTTGCCGCGTCCCATTTCTGACAGGGAAGGCATCCGACAGGTGGCCGTTGACTCTTACCCGGGCGGAGGGATTGGAGTACAGGAACAAGATCATGGCTAACATGCAATTTTGGATTCCTATAATCCGGAGGGTCTCAAGCATGTAGTCCCAGGCCACTCTGTCAAATGCCTTCTTGGCGTCGAGTGAGAGGAAGAAGCCCTTTTGTTTGGAGGCTGTCAGGTGGGAGTGTAGGTTAATGGCCTTGATGGTGTTGTCTCTGGCTTCTCGTCCAGGGACATAACCCACCTGGTCTGTTGAGATTAGAGATGGGAGGAGGGGGAGAAGACGGTTGGATAATATTTTGGTGAAGATTTTCGTGTCGACATTGAGAAGGGATATGGGGCGGTAGTTGGACACTAGAGAGAGGTCTTTCCCATCTTTGGGTAACACTGTAATGTGCGCTTCCAGCAGGAGATGATGTAGAGTAGGCGAGGAGGCGAACGAGTTGAGCATAGCTAAGAGGGGGCTTTTGAGCTTGTCAAGGAATGTTTTGTAGTATACGGCCATGAAGCCGTCTGGGCCTGGACTTTTCCCTGGCTTCATTTGCCGAATTGCTTGCGTCAGCTATTCTTTGGTGATGGGGCCTTCGAGAGACTGGGAAGTCTCCTGTGGTACAGTTTTAGGCGCATATTGCCTGAGAAATTCCCTGATTAGCGTCGTTCTGTCTGTCATCGCTCGTTTAGACGGTTCTAAAGGGGGGAGATTGTATAGGTTGTGGTAGAATTGTTCAAAGCATAAGGCTATGTCTGAGTTGGTGGTTGCGAGTGAACCACCTGGTTTCAGGATTTGACGGACTGTTTGGCTGGATTTCTTTGCTCGCAAGGCCCTTGCGAGTAGAGATCCGCTCTTATTACCGTATTCATAGAATACTTTGTGGGTCAAGACGAATTTACATTTAATTTTAATGTTTAGCTCTTCCAGTAGGTGGGATCTAAGACGGGTGAGCTCTTGTAGGGTCTTCACGGCTAACATTCTTTTGTGAGTGGACTCCAGGTGCCTGATTTGGTCTGTTAGACTTTGCAATTGGGCTAAGCGATGTTTCTTACATCTGGCAGCTAGTGCTAGGAATTCACCCCTAATTGTACATTTTTGAGCCTCCCACAGGGTGATGGGGTGGATCTCGGGGGAGCTGTTTGTCTGGAAGAAGGAGTCTATGCCCGAGTGGATGTGTGTTAAGTTTAGCGGATCTGTCAGTAGTGAGGCATCTAGCCTCCAGATGGGCAACCGTTGTGTAGGAGTCAAGATGGATAGCTGGATGGATATGGGGTGGTGGGTGGTGAGATACATAGGCTCAATTGTGGCCTTGCGTAGGAGGTGTAGGTCCGGTTGGGATATAAAGAAATAGTCCATTCTGGAGTATCTGTTGTGCGGTGCTGACAAAAAGGAGTAATCCTTATCTCTCGGATGCAGCATGCTCCAGGTGTCATGGAGAAGCAGGTCATGGAGCTGTGAGTGGACTTGGCGTAGGGCTCAGTATGGAATAGAGGAGGCACCTGTGGACGAATCTAGAATGGGATTAAGGGGGATGTTGAAGTCCCCTCCCAAGATTAACATCCCTGACTGGAATGAGGAGAGGAGAGTTGCGACTTTGCGGAAGAAGGGAACTTGCTGTACGTTTGGGGAGTAGATGTTGGCTAATATGATCGTTTTGCGATCGAGGAGGCCTTTCATGAAGAGATACCGGCCATCTTGGTCTATCAAAGTATCTGTTATGTCTAAGTGGCAGTGTTTCGCGAGTAAGATGGACATTCCTTTTGACTTTGCCGTAGGATTCGGGGCATGGAAGGCTGTTGGATAGTATGGACTCTGGAGTTTAGGGATGGAGTCTGTTCTGAAGTGGGTTTCCTGCAAGTATACGATATCTGCTTTGTGGGCTCTCATGGAGGCCAAAATTTGCCACCGTTTTTCGGGGATATTGAGACCCTTAGCGTTCAGAGAGAGAGAGAGTTTCAGGTTTAGTTTGAGGGAAAGGGGCGTGGTTGGGGCCAGCATATTGTCGTTTAAGGGGGGGATCTCGAATGACGAGGGTAAGCCCAGAAGGGGGACAGGGGGGCAGTGGAAGCGGTCAAGAGTTGGAGTCTCGATAGGGCGGACAATAAGGAGGTGGTTAGCGTGCTAAGTCGATGCAGGACTATGGTGCTTAGCAGCACCAGCGAGCAACCTGGGGAGGTAGGATGTACCGATAATCGAGGTAGACCAGCTACTTGATCAGGGAGTTCCGAGGGGTTCGGTTTCGGTCAGCAATGATCCAGAGGGACCCGCTGTGTGTGGGGTGTGAAGGCACTAGAAGGGGGTATGTTCTAGTCCCGCTACAGAGGGTTGGGAGGCACACGTCAGAGGAAGTGAGAGGAATGGTCCCTGAAGTCCAGGATGGGTAGAGGATTGAAGAGTTAGAGTAGGGGCTGGGAGCCGGATAGAGGTGGTGTATATTGAGAAAGTCTGGGGGGTAGGGGGATAAAAAGAGGGTTACCTTATGGTTAGAGGGCGGGTTCGCGTCAGGCAGCTGTGGAGTAGACAAAGTCTGCTCCAGGATAGCAGTTAAACACAACAACAATTAACATCTAAACGTAGTAACATTTTGGTATATGCTTCACTTAGAGAATATAGAGTCGAATACCAAGTTGTGAGGAGTGATCAGGTACGTGTAAGAAGTCTAGAGGCCTGCGTGGACACAGGGTATAAGGAGTTTCCGAGTAGGTAGCATGGTTTTTTGGGGGCACTTTTGTTCGGGCGTGTGGGTCCAGGATGGCAAAGCATTTTCAGAGCCGAGAATGGGTATGTCATTGGGTGTTTTGTATCATGGTCCAAAGTCACCTTAGGTGTGGGTTGGTAGCATTCAAGGTCTCCTAGGTATAACCTTAGTGGTAAGCTTTGTAGGAGCTATGAGGGGAAGTAGCGGGGGAAACTTGTCCCCTTTTAATCGCGTGGCTGAACAAAACGCATGTCAGCTGCGTGTGCCCATAACTAGGAGGCGTTTAGTGGCTTCAGTAGCATCTTGAATACTACTAGACTTGTAGAAGATAGCAAATGAGGCAAACAAGAATCATTTAGCTAGAAGAGTAGGACATAATGCAAAGGGGAAGAGTGCGGAAAATAAGCTATGTTATCAGCTGGGCGAAGCGGTAACATCAACACTTAAGGTAGGGGGGAGGACAGAGGCAGAGCCGAGCGCCATCGTTTAGGGGGTACAGGAGCGGGAATCTCAAATTAGCTCCCGGGTGATATTTTGGTTAGAGGAGGTGTGTTTTCACCCCGATTTTCTTTGTGTCATAATCGTAGGTTTGTGTGCTTGTTTAAGGGGCAGCAGGTAAATGGCACGGAGCTCGGCTTCACCCCCTCCGGGATCACATAATAGGGGTTCGCGTACCTGTACATAGCATTTGTGCGTGGGTACAGAGAACTGTTCAGAGAAAAAAAGAAAAAAGAAAACAACACTCAGAGGGGAAAAACCCCAGGGTCTTACCCAGCCGGGTAGGACGGGTTTGGAAGTCTTGCTGTGATGAAGCTTTGTCTTTCTCAGGGAGCTCCTATGGTGCTGTAGGTGCGAAGGTGTAGTGGGTTGCGTTAGCGCAACCATAGGCTGTCAGGCATACCCGCCCTCCAAGTCCGTGGGCGGTGTGTGGAAGGTGTCTATGTCCATGCAGCTTTACCGTTTTGTGCGTGGGAGTGCTCTGAGGGTATTCATGAGTAGGTAACAGTTGCTGTGAAGCATATCAAAAGTTGAACAATAGGAACAGATATAAAGTAGAACGACTTGAACTTGTTTGAACTCCGGACCATTTGCGCGTGGCGGTTGTCAGGAGCTAGCTGGCGTGTAGGAGGTCTCAGGCATCTTGTCGCAGTCTCCTCTGCGCCGGAGGGGCCGAAGGGCTGCTTATCTGGATTTGGCAGCGAGCATGGGGTGGAGGGGTATCTGGGGATCTTCTTCGTCGGTGCCTCTGAGCACTCCAGTCCATCTGGCCTTGTTCTATGGGTTGTGGAGCAACAGTGTGATGTTCGCTGTACCAATCCGGCAAGGAAGGTATTGGCAGGTCCAGAGTATTGCAGAACTGTCGTAGATCCTCGGGTACTCGGAGCAAGGCGGTGCGACCCAGGGAAGAGGTGGACAGGCAGAAGGGAAATTTCCAACGGTATGTTATCTTTCTAGCTCTCAGAAGATCCAGTAGAGGGCGCAGGTTTCTCCAGTGTTGAAGCGTTATGGGAGACAGGTCCTGGAATAGCTTCATTTCAGTTCCTTCGTGTAGAACTTGTCTCCTTTCTCTGGCCCTCTTGAGGATATCTTCCTTCAGGGGAAAGTTTACCAAGCAGCAAATGATGTTGCGTGGTGGGTCAGTATCTCTGCCCCGGGGGCACAGGGCCCTGTGTATGCTTTCCATCTCTATCGGTGAATCAGGAGGCCTGTCTAGTAGCCCGTTGAAAATTGATTGGACGCACTGGAGCAGGTTATCAGAGTCCACGTTTTCCGTGAGGCCCCGCACTCTTATGTTGTGTCTACGACCCCTATTATCAAGGTCTTCGATGTGCCTTTGCATCTCTCTCTTCCGGTACGCATGGTCATCTGTCGTTTGTTGTACTTGTGCGATAGCGGCTTCTTGTCTGCCTGTGGAGGATTCTACTTTATCCAGGCGATCCGCCATGGACTTAATATCAGCCCGGAGGTCTGAGATCGCAGCAGACAGAGTATGTTTGATGTCTGCTGCGATTGCCTGCATGGAAAAATGTTTTTTATATTTTTTTTGGATTTGTATTCTAGCAAAAATAAGAAATTTGGGTTTTTTTGCAAAATTGTCGCTCTTCTTTTGTTTATAGGGGCGATCAGAAATGACGCAAAGGTGATCAAATACCACCAAAAGAAAGCTCTATTTGTGGGAAAAAAAGGATGCAAATTTTGTTTGGGTACAACGTTGCACGACCGCGCCATTGTCAGTTAAAGCGACGCAGTGCCGAATCGCAAAAAGTGCTCTGGTCCTATAGTGTGAAATCCTTCCGGGGCTAAAGTGGTTAAGGTAGGGCATAGATTTGGTAAATACCACTTCTTGAGTTCTGAGTGTCAGGAAAATATGCCATATGGAATAACCTTCAAGACCTTTGTGGCCTTCAACGACATGGGGGAGATTTAATAAAGCTGGTGCACAGAGAATCTGGTGTAGCTGTGCATAGTAACCAATCAGCTTTTAGGTTTTATTATCAAAACCTAATCGAACAAGCTAAAGTTAGCAGCTGATTGGTTACTATGAGCAGCTGCACCAGATTCTGAATGCACCAGTTTTAGTAAATCTCCCCCATGTGCCTTCTACATCCCACTTTAACATCTCTACCCCAGGCCTTTTGACAGCAATTCACACCAGCCATATAAATTGGAATATTAACATTTACAGTATGAAGCCTTTTGACTGCATGGCCGGGAGTATGTAAATAGAACTGGGGGGGTTCCACAATTTTCACATCTCCGATCCTGGTCTTGGACAATAACATCTGCCTTTCCAAAATGATTGGATCAAGGTGTCGGTGCTACCTGTGCTGTAGTATTTCCTTGACATTCATTAGAACTGAAGGCTTCAACAAGCTAAGAAACATCTTTAACATTACAGAACAAGTCCAGCTGAATGTTACTAACTACTACTACTGGATTAAACAGGTAGCACTATACTTCACCCTGTAAAGTGAAAATCGAAATACTGTGTCTAAAGCCAAAACTGTTTTTGTTTTCTTTAATTTTGCATAGCACAGAGAAGGGTTTTATTAATATCTGTGTTAACTGGGATAGTTACAGTTGGGAAATCTAAATTATTTTTGCTGAAATCTTCCAATAGGACACCTGTTTTGGGTACAGCTGTGGAGATTTCGCCTCACTTTAAAGAATTTCGCACTCAGTTCCTTCTTTGTCTCCAG
>BLSH010105097.1:28918-39297 GCA_018402905.1 Glandirana rugosa | reverse complement strand
CCACATGTGAGCTCAGGATCCACCGTGGCCACCTGCTTGAGCCAGGGCAGCCTGACTCAGTGTGATCTGGATGAGCTCATCCTGGATGACATCAAAGAGACTGATGAAGAGGAGAGCACGGCTCGGTACCCCCTGGGCGAAAAACTCTCCAAGAAATGGACGTTAACTGGTCCAGGGGAACCAGGGGTCCCAGAACCCGCAGGTTCGGCCGCCAATATACCACCGGAACTCTTATAGGGCCTATGGGCTATGACACCCCACAATGCTGCCCCACCAAACTGCCCCACAGAGCGACCAGGGTATGCCTAGGAGGACTCTGCACCGCCGCCACCGACACCCCAGGGAAAAGTCAGCCATACCTGCTCATCTGCATGCCCCTCTCAGCCACCGTAGGAGTGCTGTCCGCCACTGCCAAATATTTCCCTGCCACTGCTGCTGTGTGCACCGCTAAGTTCAGGAAGCAAAAACGGTGCTGACACGCACGTTTTCTATAGCAAGGCACACCAAAGATGGCCGCCGAGCGGTCAAAAGAGGCCAAACACATGTTAAAAAGGCAGCGACTATGGCAAAATGGCCACCGCGCGGTCACTAGAGGCCAAAACACCCATTAAAATGGCAGCGGCTATGGCAAAATGGCCCCCTAATGCAGCCAAGGGAAAATGGTGAAAAAACGCTGCAAGGCGGTATAGGAGCGCGGGGGAGTGCGGGGCCGGAGCAGGGGGTGGGGGGAGGGGGGAAATAGTACAGGAACCTTTACCCCATGATCCTCCACCGGACTTACGGTACCACTAGTCGCCCCCCCTCTGCACCCCAGAGGGGGGGGTCACTCACCATTCTCAACGGGCGCAGTGGGTAGCCACCCGGTAGCAGACCTTCCCCCCCCCAGGTGGGGAGGGATGCTGCCAGCCAGAACGCCCCTGGACGCGAGCGCAGCCCGGTCACTCGGACATAAGTGGGGTTCACCCACTAGCCCCCCGCACGGAACAGGTACGATGCGGCGGACCCCGCTAAAGCTAAGGGTAGCTCGCATCGGTCAGCCGTGCTGGGGAAATTTCAGGATTCAAGTTATCCTCTATGCCCCAGCCGGCTACTTGATAGCAGTCTTCATCAGATAGCTTGAAAAAAAGCAAAAGGAAGAAAAATGGGGAACTGCAGATCCCAGCAGGGAACCAGGTCTAACTCTTTGCACTAGGCATAAAAAAACTGATATGCTATGCAGAGCTGGGGGGCTATATGCTGAGTGTGGATGGCCCCCTGGGAGGGGCCAGCTTGCTTTTTTCTTTTTGCCTAGTCTACTCCTAGTAGGATGAGCATAAACCCCATGTGTCATGAATAGAGGCTGCGTGTGTCAATGAACGTAAGAGAAAATAAATACTGTATACATTTACACATTACTGATCATGCATGCACTTTATCTAAAACCCAAAGGTTTATAATTCTTCTTTTTAAGAGTGAGGAAATAGACCCATGTAAGGTTTTTACTCCTCTCTGTGCCCCCACTGGGTAGATTCACCCTCTCTATACAGTATGTGTTGGTGACCATTAACAGTAAAGTCCTTTCTTTCGTTCAGGATTAAAGCTCAGTACACCAAAAACTCTTTTCGAAAACATAACTTTTTATTTTTTTGTAAGAAAAAGTGGTTTCCAGAAATAGCAAAGAATTTCTTACTGCATAAAATGTGAAGGCCGAAGCAAAGTTGTATCCGATTACCAAACGTTAGATGATGTAACCAGATATGTTAGCTATTAGCACTCTTACAAAATCAAAATGGTGGAGCATAATGCAACAAATTAAGTGATATGATTTAGATAGGAGCAACAGTAAAAAAAAATACAGCACAACACAGCATGTACACTGATAGAATACACAAAGATAAGGCACTGATTTCTCTCGGAAATGTTTAAGGCTCAACTTCTGCTAATCTTTAACTGTGGTTTCCCCCAACAAACAACACAAAACTCAAGGTTCAAGGGCTCTTTTAGCCTAAAGTTTTTAAAGGACCATGAGAGGCTCAATCACCTTCTGAATGGTTATAAGTCTTCTGGACCTAGTGGTGACTTCCTCCACTCCCTACGGCTGTGACAAACCCCCTTGGCTTAATGCCAAGCCATAGTCTGCCAGGCCTCCAGTTGGATTCTCCATGCAATATGTAAAGAATCTAGCCTGTAGACCTAGGAAAGGAAAGGATCTTTGGGAGATTGTTCTCCCCACCAAACTTCAGGGACCTTTAACAAGCTGGTGGGTGTTCTGACCCACTAACCTATGCAAAAATCAACAGCCTTCACTGTAACAACCCTTTGATGGTCAACAAATTTCACATAAACATGGCTACCTGGCCAACTTTTCAGTGGTTATGGACAGTCCATATGAACTCCTGGTAACCCACTGTTGGTCTTTAACTGTCGCCATCGCTCTCTTCATCAGTCTCTTTGATGTCATCCAGGATGAGCTCATCCAGATCACACTGAGTCAGGCTGCCCTGGCTCAAGCAGGTGGCCACGGTGGATCCTGAGCTCACATGTGGGGTGCTGGCATAAAGCACTTTGGATTCGTTGTTTTTAGCTCTGCTTCTAGGATGGACACATTGCACACCTAGAATGTGAGGCTCTGCAGAGAAACAGAAAAAGTAAAATATTTCTTCTACATCAATTACATCTCTTCTGTATGGTCAATAACCCCTTTGGAATATTCCAAACCCACAGGGTTTTTTCCCCTCATATCCCATGGGTAGCATTATGCATAACTAGAGTTGAGCGAACACCTGGATGTTCGGGTCCGGTGGGTTCGGCCGAACTTCACAAAAAAGTTTGGGTTCGGTACCGAACTTGACCCGAACTTGACCCCGAACCCCATTGAAGTCAATGGGGACCCGAAGTTTTCAGCACAAAAATGACTGTAAAAAAGTCCTGGAAAGTGCTAGAGGGCTGCAAAAGGAAGTAAAATGATTTTAGAACAATAATCTGCCCCTTACAGCAACAGCAGGAACCTGACCCTATAGAACTAGGAGATGATTTTAGAACAATAATCTGTCCCTCTAAGCAGTAGACTCTACCTAGTCCAGTCAGATTGTTCTGTAATGCAGGATGAGATGTTATTAGATCTGCAATCTGTCCCTCAAAGCAGTAGTAGTAGTAATCTCTACCTAGTCCACAATCAGATCGTTCTGTAATGCAGGATGAGATGTTATTATATCTGCAATCTGTCCCTCACATCGCCGGCAGCATCCTCTCCCTACACTAGCCAGAGAACATGTGACTGCAGCACTAAGTGACTCCAGCTTATACAGAGGCTGGGTCACATGATGCACTGGCCAATCACAGCCATGCCATTAGTAGGCATGGCTGTGATGGCTTCTAAGGGCAAACCAGTGAAACACTTGTTGATTGGCTGCCCTGCAGCTATTCAACAGGCGGGATCAAATACCCGAACCCAGAACCCAAACCCAAACTTTTTTTCAAATGTCCGTTTTCGGGTCCGGGTCACGGACACCCCAAAGTTCGGTACGGAACCAAACTTTAAAGTTCGGGTTCGCTCAACTCTGTGCACAACCATTGTGTTGTACTATTAAGCACAAAGCATTGCAGGTATAAGTAATGAGCTAATCTGGCTGTAGGAGCTAGGGGAAATGTCTCCGTTTACTCGATAGTCAATAGTACAAGGTGTGACTAGGCTTCATTGGTGGATTAGACAGTGGGGGGGTATGCTGGAAAGATGAAGCTTACTCTTCGTGCTAAAAAGTGAACACGTTATTTTGCCTAAAATACAGTTCAGCTCTTTAACAATCCTCTAAAAAATCACTTGATTGCAAATCTTGCTTACCTCTGCGATTGTAACAGTCTTCGGCAAAGCAGCTGTGAGGGCTGCGGGTTCGCGGGCCTTTGTTCCGGTTTGGAGGAAGTATGCGAATGGGCAGGACGGGTGTAGTACACATGTAACAAGGGCAAGCACAACCCATCTGAGCAAATCCCCTGAAAGAACAAGACAAAAAACTTTGAAGAGTATGTAAAGGCAAAACTTTTTAATTGCAGTCTGTTTGTCCACTGGCAAGATCCAGCCTCTCTATATAGGCCCTGGTGATCATTGACCATCATGACAGCAAGAGGTAATAGGAAATTTCAATGGAGCAAATGTTACGGTGACAACTGTCTAAAAGGGGAATTCTTTCATCTTGGAGAGATTTATATTTATTTACCATTGCACCTTCAAGACAGGAAGTGAAAGGAAATCACCCCAGCAGGCCATGTGTTGCATGAAATAACCTGATAAGGCTATTAACCCTTCCATATTCAATCATGTTGTGGCTATGCATATACTTTAAAGAGAAAAGAAAGAAATTACATTAGGCATTCACTCTGCTCTGGCATAATTACTATAATGCGTAGCACTGGTCATCAGCTCTCCAGCTCATTAGTACCCTTGTTCAGCATATCCCTGGCTCAGCAGTACCCCCAGCTCTTCTAGTTCCCCCGCTCAGTATTAACTGCCCGATCCACTAATTCCCCGATCACTAGTAACCCCAACTCTGCTGATCCCCCACTCAGTAGTAAACCCCCAGCTCTGCTGATCCCCCACTCAGCAGTAACATACAGCTCTGCTGATTCCCCACTCAGTAGTAACCTCAAGCTCTGCTGATACCCCACTCAGTAGTAAACACCCAGCTCTGCTGATCCCCCGTTCAGTAGTAAACACCCAGCTCTGCTGATCCCCCACTCAGTAGTAACATCCAGCTCTGCTGATCCCCCACTCAGTAGTAAATACCCAGTTCTGCTGATCCCCCACTCAGTAGTAAACACCCAGTTCTGCTGATCCCCCACTCAGTAGTAACATCCAGCTCTGTTGATCCCCCACTCAGTAGTAACATCCAGCTCTGCTGATTCCCCACTCAGCAGTAACATCCAGCTCTGCTGATTTTCCACTCAGTAGTAACCTCAAGCTCTGCTGATCCCCCACTTAGTAGTAACCCCAAGCTCTGCTAAACCTCTGGTTTGCTGAACCTCCTATCTCTCCAGTCCCTGCTAACCTCCTGCTATATTGCTCCTATGCTGCTCACCACGTGTGGCATTTGCTAGTTTCTCCTGCTCTGGTCCCCCAGCTCTGCTGATCCTCCCCTGCTTAGTTCTATCTCTCCGGTCCCTGCTCACCTTCCGCTACAGGTTCCCATGTTGGGCACCATGTGTTGCTCCAATCCAGACCCCACTTACCTTCCTGCTGCTCCATGCTGCACACCAGATGTGACCTCTGCACCAGACACTCCCAGAATATATACACGTGAACCAGAAGTGACTCCGGATGATGTCTTTCTGGTTCGCCTGTTTGTTTCCCAGTGTATCCTGGAATATCTCATACCTGCAATACCTCCAAAGCAAAATGCAGCCGCCAACATTGAATAAATGCCCCTCAAATGCTGCAGGTGCTGTTAGCGAGCATTGTCATAGACTTCTATGGAGGCTTTGGAGACACTTTGAAGCACCAAGAAAGTGACATGAGGAGCAAAAAAAAAAGCAAATGCAAAAGTGTGAACGGGACTGTAAGGTAGCTATTTTATTTAGTCAGAGGTTTTTTGATTGCCATTCAGAGTGCTTTAAAAAGCGTGTCCAATTTCACATTTTGAAGCAAGGGCAAATGAGCCCTTAGGCTGGCCATAAATGGATCATTTTTTTTTTTCAATCAGCCAGCAGGCTGATAAAAAAAAACTATAAACAAAATGATGCATCCCCCCATCTACACAAGCTGTACTATTGTATTCTGACAGTGGGGCTCCTCCGGTGTCAGTATACACTGATCAGCGCTGTAGCCAATTGGCTGTAGCCTCTGATCCATTTAAAGTTTTCTAACGTTCCTCTTTGAAAGAAGTCGATCATTAGATCTCTTGAGCGGGAACAGCCATAGATGATTTGAAATTCACCATGCCCCTGCTAAATTTTGATCCATCTATGCCCAGCTTTAGACTCAATTCACACTTACGTGTTGTGAGGCTTATGTGTCTTACACAAGTTATGCACATTTTATCTGAAATGTGCAGCAAACTTTTTCAATGCAGCACATGCACAATATACATAAAATTAGTATGAACACAGCTCTAAAACCGAACTGAACTACATTTAGTTTGTTAACCACTTGCTGACCAGCTGCCGTCATTTTACTGTGGCAGGTCAGCACATTCCCGCGAATCGCCATCATTGTAGGTTGGTCACGGCAACAGGGTTTGTGGGCACGCGCTCTCTGCATGTTGCCGCAGCGGGTGGTCAGTGTCCGCGATGTCCGTTGGCCACCCGCGATCGCTCCTCAGAGAGCCAGAATGGGTATCTGTTAATGTATACAAACAGATCCCCGTTCTGACAGGGAAGTAGAGAGAGATCTGCTGTTTCCCGTGATCAGGAACCGCGTTCTCTCTCTACTCCCAGTCAGTCCACTCCACCCATAGTGAGAAACACTTCCCTAGGGAACACAGTTAACCCCCTGATTGCCCCCTAGTTAACCCCTTGATCGCTGTATAAATGTCTCTGATTCCAAAAAAGTGTCCGAACTGTCCGCCGCAATGTCGCAGTCCCCCTAAAAATCGCTGATCTCTGCCATTACTAGTAAGAAAAATAAATAATTAAAAATGCCATAAATCTTTTCCCTATTTTGTAGGCGCTATAACTTTTTGCGCAAACCAATCAATATACTTTTTGTGATTTTTTTTTTTTACCAAAAATATGTAGAGGAATACATATTGGCCTAAACTGAGGAAGAAATAGCGCACAAAATAAAAACCAGAGGTGATCAAATACCACCAAACAAAAGTTCTATCAGTGGGAAAAAAGGACATAAATTTTGTTCGGTACAGTGTCGCACGACCGCGTGTCAGTTAAAGCGACGCAGTGCCGTATCTCAAAAAAATGGCCTGGTTATTAAGGGAGAAATTCTTCCAGTACTTAAGTGGTTAAAGCAATGTGTACTTCTGACAATTGCCATTTTTCCAAAACAATGCTGTTTTCACCTTTTCAACCCTAAATCTAATGAGCTGCAGCTGGGACATTCCCTGCCCCACAGCTGCACATACACAAAGGGCAGGGATGCTTGTGCTATCATTGATCTCATATGGCCACATGGCTATAATAGGTCAAACCTAGGCTCATCCTAAAGTATTGTATTATTAAAAATGAAAAAAAAAAAAAAAATAGAAAAAACAGTCAATCAACACACTTTCACATTACATTCTGTGGCAGTGCAAAGCCCTGCCACTGTGAACACATGGGAGAAAGTGACACAGGGTTTGCACATATGCAGAGTGCAGGGCTTCAGAATGTTAGTTCTGATCAGAAAAAGATGTTTTTTTTTTTTTTCTATCTTTCTCTAGGTTTTGTAACTTCCGAATCGGGGTCTGGAGCTTAGAGACTTCAAAGGGCTTTCAGAGTTAACCACTTGCTGACCAGGTCTTTTTCTGATATTCTTTGTTTACAAGCAAAAATCTGTATTATTTGCTAGAAAATTATTTAACACCCCCAATCATTTTTTTTAATTTATTTATATATATATATATATATATATATATATATATTGACACACATTTTTAGCAGAGGCCCTAGAGAATAAAATAGCAGTTGTTGCAGTCTTCTATGTCATGTGGTTTTTGAGCAGCGATTAACAAAAGAAATTTTTTTAAAAAATAAACTTTAAATTTAAAAAAACACAATATATACCCCAATTTTTTGTAAAATATGAAAGATGATGTTACGTGGAGTAAATAGATACCAACATATCATGCTTTAAAAATGCATGCACTCGTGGAATGGTGCCACCAAACTACGGTGCTTAAAAATCTCCATTGGCGACACTTTAAAAATTTCTACAGGTTACCAGCTTAGAATTATAAAGGAGGTCTAGTGCTAGAATCATCTCTCTCACTCTGACATTTGTGGAGATACCTCACGTGTGGTACGCACACTGTTTACATGTGAGGTGTTGCCACAAACACTTAAAAGCAAAAGATAAAAAAAAGTGATGTCATGACGTCGCTCCAGTCCTCCTAGGCCATAGAGATGAGCGGAGGCCATCTTTCCTTTACTCATCTCTGTGCTAATCTGCCACCAGCATCTGATTGGTTCCCAGAGCTACCAATTGTCCAGGTAAGCCCGGGAACAACTGGAAAGCAGCAGGGGGGGGGGGCATAAACCCTCCCGCCGCTTGGACTACTTTTATCAGAAAGACAGACGACGCCTAAGAGAAAAAATAATACCGGGTATTGCCACAAACCAGCAATCTAAGTGTGCAGTTGTTCACAGCCCTTATCATCTAGGACCTGACAACAATTAAAGGTTCTATCCACAAGACAAGAGGTCTCTGCATAGGAGTCAGGAGGACCCCAATCCTTCCTCAGGAGACAAAGAAGTGGCATGGGGCAGCCAGGCGTGTATGTCTGCACAGAGCAGGTTCAGTCCGTGACAGAGCAGCAAGGAGCCTGAAAAGAGCCAAGGTACAGAATATTGTACCAATCAATCTGTATATTTCAAATTGATGCTTCCTGCGCTTATTGGAAAATGTGTGCAAATAACAAAAGTCTACTCAAATTGCATAAATAAAATCTGTAAAGTGCCGTGTGTATACACAACACTAAGTATATAATATATGGGTTGCCGCTCTCTAAAGGTGTCTGTGCCTTTAAATATGTGACTGGTATGAGAGGTCTACCCCACGTGACATGTATATAAACTAATATCAAATACTGTGCAAATATTAAATAAAGTGCCAGTGCAACAATAAAGTCCTCATGAAGTTCATAAACCGTTCATAAATTCTCTAAATTTTCTTAAGACTTCATCATCTTCTTAGTGTATAATCTTTTCATGTGCAGAAAGTGCCGTCTGCTATTAAAGTACAATTCGTGCAATCTGTGCTCCCCTCCTGTGTGCCCTTGCACTCCCCAGATATCATGGACTTCCATGACAGAAGTCTTGAACACTTGTACTGATGGCTGGGCTTTGTCGTCCCACAGGCTGTGTTTCCAATGGCAGCTTTAGATGTCCTCAGAGTATGTTAGGATAATAGGTAACAGATGGCAAAGAAAAAGTCCTTTGATAACGTCTCGTGGGAGAGGCGAAACCTGTCAGTGACCGTGGGTGGTGTCGTCAGTTCCGGCCGGTGAGACGCAAGTCGATAAGCACTTCCGGGTTTAAGCATTACAGTGTGATTTTAGATGTAAGTGGATGTTACTTGTTTTTAATCAAAAATAAAAAGGAGTTACACTATGTACTTTTTCTTTGCCATCTGTTACCTAGTATCCTAACATACTCTGAGGACATCTAAAGCTGCCATTGGAAACACAGCCTGTGGGACGACAAAGCCCAGCCATCAGTACAAGTGTTCAAGACTTCTGTCATGGAAGTCCATGATATCTGGGGAGTGCAAGGGCACACAGGAGGGGAGCACGGATTGCACGAATTGTACTTTAATAGCAGACGGCACTTTCCGCACGTGAAAAGATTATACACTAAGAAGATGATGAAGAAAATTTTGAGAATTTATGAACTGTTTATGAACTTCATAAGGACATTATTGTTGCACTGGCACTTTATTTAATATTTGCACAGTATTTGATATAAGTTTATATACATGTCATGTGGGCTAGCGCTCTCATACCAGTCACAAGGTATAGAATATATACAGGAGCACTGAGGTGTGGTGCTTGATGGCCTGGAGGACCAAGGCAACAGGCCTGAGCAGCTACTAGGCTGAAGGTCATTTATGTTCATGTTCATGGTGGAAACCCTTGTGTGGGAAATTGATTTTCTGTATCTTTTTTTCAGTTTATTAATAAAAGTTGACCAACAAGCCCATAAACCAGCCTTTCTCAACACCGAGGAACCCTTGAAATAATTCTCCGGTCTCGGAGAATTAAATTAAAAATTTAATTACAACTCATGATACATTAGTGTGATGTTCAATGGGAAGAATGCTCCTTACACTTGTGGTCATTGGGAAGCATTACCCCCTTACAGAGAGCTAAAAAATACAATTATGTCAGTAGGAATTTATCTGAGAAGTAGAAATTGCTCAGGGTTACTGGTGTTCACATTCCTCGTAAGAAGGGTAACTTGTAGTGTGATTACATAGTACTCAACATTAATTTAAAAATTAAATTAAGAGGCTCTGGCCTCTTAATAAAGTTCCCAAGGAGCCACAACTCTTTCCGACCAAATACCCGAACAACCAGTTGAAAATAATTATTTGACTTTTTTTCTATGTCTTTTAGTTAAAGGGTGTGTTCCCAAAGGTGGTACTTGTACTTGTATTTACTGGAAGTCGGATCATCGACGAGTCCGGACAACGGAACCAGGAGGTCCGGTAGTTCGTGGTGTGGAGTCACGAGGACATATATAAGATATGGAACACTGAC
>BLSH010105097.1:714-28908 GCA_018402905.1 Glandirana rugosa | reverse complement strand
AGTTCGCACATACCGCCGTTGGTCCACTCCTCATGTTTCTGTTCACACAGAACGGATGTCAGTTCGTACCTCCACCCTCACAGTACCAGACGCCGACGTACTCACGACGGCCGTGACCCCTCAATGTCAAGTAACGCCCTTGGTACTTACGGTTGTACATCACACTGTATGACTTCGTCTCGTGTTAGGGGAGGGAAACCTCTGGCCCGGCGTCCCATCATAAGGTTGTACTATTGCTGGGGGTTTGTGTGGAGGTTCTACTGGTGACGGAAAGATTTCTTCGACTCCCATTTGTTTGAGGATGCCCCACAAATGCTCAATAGGGTTTAGGTCTGGAGACATGCTTGGCCAGTCCATCACCTTTACCCTCAGCTTCTTTAGAAAGGCAGTGGTCATCTTGGAGGTGTGTTTGGGGGTCGTTATCATGTTGGAATACTACCCTGCGGCCCGGTCTCCAAAGGGAGGGGATTGTGCTCTGCTTCAGTATGTCACACTACATGTTGGCATTCATGGTTCCCGCAATGAACTGTAACTCCCCAGTGCCGGCAGCACTCATGCAGCCGCAGACCATGACACTCCCACCTCCATGCTTGACTGTAGGCAAGACACACTTGTCTTTGTACTCCTCACCTGGTTGCCGCCATACACGCTTGACACCATCTTAACCAAATAAGTTTATCTCAGTCTCATCAGACCACAGGACATGGTTCCAGTAATTCATGTCCTTAGTCTGCTTGCCTTATGCAAACTGTTTGTGGGCTTTCTTGTGCATCATCTTTAGAAGAGGCTTCCTTCTGGGACAACAGCCATGCAGACCAATTTGATGCAGTGTGCGGCATACGGTCTGAGCACTGACAGGCTGACCCCCCCCCACCTTTTCAACCTCTGCAGCAATGCTGGCAGCACTCATACCTCTATTTACCAAAGACAACCTCTGGATATGATGCTGAGCATGTGCACTCAACTTCTTTGGTCGACCATGGCGAGGCCTGTTCTGAGTGGAACCTGCCCTGCTAATCCACTGTATGGTCTTGGCCGCTGTGCTGCAGCTTAGTTTCAGGGTCTTGGCAATCTTCTTATAGCCTAGGCCATCTTTATGTATAGCAACAATTCTTTTTTCAGATCCTCAGAGAGTTCTTTGCCATGAGGTGCCATGTTGAGCTTTCAGTGACCAGTATGAGAGAGTGAGAATGATAACACTACATTTAACACTCCTGCTCCCCATTTACACCAGAGACCTTGTAATACTAATGAGTCACATGACACCGGGGAGGGAAAATGGCTACTTGGCCCAATTTGGACATTTTCACTTAGGGCTGTACTCACTTTTGTTGCCAGTGGTTTAGACATTAATGGCTGTGTGTTGAGTTATTTTCAAGGGATCACTATGAGCTCTGGAGCACTGGTGGAGGAAGACTAATACTCTTTTCCTGTGTGGATTCTCAGCACTATAGATTGCACTTTTGGAGTTTATCGCACTTTTGTATTTTATTTATGGTTTTTCATACTTACTTTGGAATATTTTATATATTGGAGCATTGTACATTGCACTATATATGGTTATGCACTGCTGTGAATTATTAATTACTTTCACTTATTTTAATGTCTGGATATGACTCCGAATAGACAGAGCACGAGCAAGGTCAAAACAACACATACATACAAAATGCCTACAACCATAATTATGCTTAAGCTGCAAAGAATCAATTGCTGCTCTGTTTAATAACACAGAATCCTTGTAAATCTAATAGTAAACCTAGTAATGCTGTGGAAGTATGGTTTAGGCTTTTAGTCATTGTACACTCCAAAGCATTAATAGAACGTGTGTTATATAGAGCTAATCCAGGAACATCCACTACTGATACTGCCAAACCAGTATATTCCTCTCTTGATAATAGAATGACATCTGATTCACAACTATCATCCAGGGAGGAAATTAATAATATACAAACACCAAACTTTCCTTTTCAAGAGTTCAGAAGCATAGAAGTTTGTCAAAGTCCTCCATATCTGGTGGTGAACAGCAGAGTCATAAGCCTCGTACACACGGTGCGGCGGTCGTACGAAAACATTCATACAACAGCTTGTTGTGCGATCATCCGACCGTTAGTACGTGTGATTAGGACAGCCAACGTGCCAACGGTTGTACAACAGAAGTTGGATGAGCAAACTAGAAAACTTTTGATGTACAACAAGGCGTCGTATGACCGTTGTACCGTGTGTACAGAGAAGTTGGGCCAACAAGTTGTACGTGCAAAACAGGCATGCTGAGAAGTCAGGAACGCTCAGAAGTGTCCGTTCGTGTAAACCTACGTTCCTAATTCACAAATCACATGCACCTGAACTACCTATTTATACGCTTGTAGCACGTCACCACTTTAGGCTTGGTCGTACGATCGCTTAATGCACCTCAGTATGCGAGACACAACAGCCATATATATGTATATACCACACTTTGTACACTCCATAACTTTCACACATATTAAATAAGATACACTGATTTGGATTATTTATTTAATTCATTTTGGGCCTAAATTTATGAAGAAAGATTATTTATTTGCAAATTTTTTTTTCTCGTTTATTTAGCAAAAGAAAAAAACTCTATTTGTGTGAAACAAAATGATAAAATTTTATTAGGGTACAATGTTGCATGATGGAGTAATTGTCATTCAAAGTGTGACAGTGCTGAAAGGGCCTGGGCAGGAAGGGGGTAAAAGTGCCCAGGTATTGAAGTGGTTAACCATTTCAATACCAGGCACTTACCCCCCTTCCCGCCCAGACCAATTTTCAGCTTTTGGCGCTGTTGCATTTTGAATGACAATTGAGCGGTCATGCAGCACTGTACCCAAATTAAATTTTTATCATTTTGTTCCCACAAATAGAGCTTTCTTTTGGTGGTATTTGATCACCTCCTGGGGTTTTTATTTTTTGCGCTACAAATAAAAAAGACCAAACATTTTGAAAAAAAAAAGTTTCTTTGTTTCTGTCACAAAACTTTATAAACAAGTGCATTTTCTCCATCACTGACGGGCACTGATGAGGCAGTACTGATTGGCACTGATGAGTTGGCACTGATGGGCACTGATGGTGAGGCACATATATGCAGCACTGATAGGCACTGATAGGTGGCACTGATAAGCCGCACTGATGGGCACTCATAGGTGCCACTGATGGGCACTCATAGGCAGCGCCGATGGGCACTCATAGGTGGCACTGGGCACTAATAGGTGGCACTGATGGGTGGTACTGATAGGTGACACTGATAGGCGGAAATTATAAATAGCATTTTTTTAGGACGCATTCCCTGGTGGTCCTGGGTGGCATCCAAGTTGGGCACTGAGTGACATCCATGTTGGGCTACTGTACCCCTTACCTGGTGGTCTAGGGTGGGCTCCTTGGTGGTGCAGTGCAAACCCCCCCCCCCCCCAGGCAGGAGAGCTGCCGATCGGCTCTCCTTTACTCAAGTCTGCAGACGCATGTATAGAAAAAGCCAATAAACGGCTCTTCCTGTTTACACTGTGACAAGCCATGATTGGTCATGGCTGATCACGTGTTAAAGAGCTTCAGATGGAAGCTCTTTACCGAGATCGGTAATGTGATGGGTCAGACTGACACGCCGCACCACCAATCGCTGAGATGCGTACCCCTGGGGGCATGTGATCGCGGGTTATCCTGAGGACATCAATGGACGTCCACTCAGGATAACTGAACCACCACCCAGCCGTCATTTGTCTATAGGCCGGGCGGGATGTGGTTAAACTACCTTGCTGCACTTTTGGTGACCTTGTTATTGTTTAAAGCGGAGTTCCACCCAAAAGTGGAACTTCCGCTGATCTGCTTCCTCCCCCCCCCCCCTCCAGTGCTACATGTTTTTGACAGGTACCCTTCTTAATTTCAGCAGTTCTGGAGGTGTTTGCTGTTTGTTGTACTTTGACATGCTTCTATACCACTTTTGTTTGTGAGTATGTTTTTGTCACTTTTATCCTTTAATAAATATTTTTAATGGTATTGCACCAGGTCGGTGCGCCCTTCTCTTGCTTTTCATTGTTTTTAGGAATAGTGCCCCATCATTGGTGACAGTGGGAGGAATAGTGCCTCATTGTTGGTGTCAGTGGGAGGAATAGTGCCCCATCATTGGTGCCAGTGGGAGGAATAGTGCCCCATTGTTGGTATCAGTGGGAGGAATAGTGCCCCATCATTGGTGTCAATGAGAGGAATAGTGCCCCATGGTTGGTATCAGTGGGAGGAACAGTGTGCCATTATTGGTGTCAGTGGGAGGAATAGTGCCCCATCATTGGTGCCAGTGGGAGGAATAGTGCCCCATTGTTGGTATCAGTAGGAGGAATAATGCCCCATCATTGGTGTCAGTGGGAGGAATAGTGCCTTATTGTTGGTGTCAGTGGGAGGAATAGTACTCCATCATTAGTGTCAGTGGGAGGAATAGTGCCCCATTGTTGGTATCAGTGGGAGGAATAGTGCCCCATCATTGGTGTCAATGAGAGGAATAGTGCCCCATGGTTGGTATCAGTGGGAGAAATAGTGCCCCATCATTGGTGTAAGTGGGAGAAACAGTGCCTTGTTGCCCCAAGGGCCAGGTAAAAGCAAGCAAAAGACCACATCCGGCCCCCCGGACCAGAGTTTGGAGACCACTGGACAAACGTCTATAATGTTATTATTCATTTTCTTGAGAATTAGTGCTAAACCTTGAATTGTGTGAATTTAACAGGATATGTCAGAGTGGTCAAGGTATGAACACAGTTAAGCCTACTATCAGGGGACCCATCAAACTAGTGGCTCGTTCAGGGTGGTGCTACAGGGGTTTGACTCTTACACGATTAAAGCAAGAAAGTGCCATTTTCATTGAGAGGAAAAGGTATTTTAAGATTTTGTTTAAGCAAAAAACAATCAAAAATAATTACTATAAAGAGATTAAAAGGCTTAAACTGGGCTTTAAATTGTTGGGGGAATTAGATAGTTCTACCAACCTAACAAGTGCAATAATAAGTAAAGATCATGTCCCATGTTAGCCTCTAAAAATATCTTCAAAGATATATGCTTCAATCCTTTCATTTTTATGATAAAGCCTATATATAGTGCATAGTAGTATTGGTATGACCCAACCCTAAGTGCTTTCACGTACAAAGAAATTTTCCATAATCATAAGCAAACATCAGAAGAAACCATTGCAAGAAGAAGAGGGGTGTATTCTAATAGGGCATTTGCCAATCATCTATTGTTCCATGTGTACTGTTCTTTATATGGACCTTTCTGATAATACTTGGCATGCTGCCTATATTTGTCAAATATGCTTTCAGATTACCCCATTCCAAATAATGGTTGAATCTCGGCTTATAAAAGTAGCACTCGCAGTCTTCATTTACACTCAGCAGGTATTTGAGAAAGTAAGTATTATTTTTACTTTTCCAGAATTCATTTTCAAAGAACATTTTGACTAATATTTTGAAGCTGAACATATCTATCTATGTAGATTGAAAATGGACAAATTAATTCTGCTCAGTAATTCTTAATACATCATAAAATGTATTTTTTTTTTCATTATAAGCAATTTACATTTTTGAGTTTGATCTGATATCAGGTACTTACAGTCCATGTACAGCAGAGCTCAGAATGTGGGAGAAAGAAGCAGTATGAGAAGCCAATCAGTTCATGTGCTGACAAGGAGCATGCTGACTGGAGGAAGAAGAAGAGTGATAGAGAGATGAGCTAACCCCTGTGCTGCTTCTCTTTTCACTGTCCAGTCACAGGCTAGGGGCATGTCCAAGAAAACCTAGACTTAGGGATCATTTGCACCAGCAGCTGTGTTAGAACGCAGTTGCTGGAGCGCGGTGTGAAGTTTTTTGTGTGAACTTTTTTGAAATGTCTGAATGAGCATTCTGCATTGTGTTGTATTGAGTTGCACCATGCTATGCTAAAAAAAGTACTGCATGCCATACCTTTTTAATGCACACCACTCCAGCACAGTCTGGTAATGCTGAATACAAATTTTAAGCCTGGACCACCATTTGGCAGTGTGGCGGCGTAACACTATGCCGGCTCCTTTGGATCCTTTCTGAGGTTGAGTATTCCGTATATGCCGGGCTGTTAACTCCATAGTATCTGGCTGATTCGAGCTTCGGAGGACCACACCGGTCCTCGCATAGGTGGCGTTTAAAGACACACAATTTGAGCCTTTTTTGATCTCTGGTTTCAACATCTTCCAGTAACAGGCTGATTGTCTTCAAGGTGTTGGGACCACATAGCTTGCATACTGTTTGGATAATTCTTGGACTTGGCCCTTTATTATTCTGCATTTTATATTTGGCACATATTAATTATATTGTTTTCTTGACACATGAAATAATTTTTTGCACATACTTTATTGACACTTTCATGAGGCATGAGTTACATATGCACAAGCAATTTAGAAATATGCATTGATATATAATTGATGCATGTTCCAGTATTTTTTTGCATTATTTATGTTTGGTGGTATATTTGTGGATGTTTTTGGCACCTGCACTACTGTGCTATTAGCAGAAAAGAAACGCTGATTTTGAGCATTTTTTTTGTACTAGCATTTGGGAGCGTTTAGCATTTTTTTCTGCCAGAAAACCACTCCAAAAATAACGCAAAACAGAAGGAGTTTTTTTCTGCATCTAAAAGCAGAGCTTAAAGGAATTGTAAACCCTTGCAGTTTTTCAGATTGATGCACTATGCATTAATCTGAAAAACCTTTTCCTTTGCAACAGCCTAGGGTTGCCACCTCATCCCTTTAAAACCGAACACATATTAATTACACAGGTTCTGTGGCTGATTAAGGTGGTAATTAAACTCACTTAGTGCCTCATCTGCATTAAATTAGCCTCAGAACCTGTGTAATTCGTATGTGTTCGGGTTTAAAGGGATGAGGTGGCAACCCTACAGCAGCCCCCCAGACTCCCTGTTTACTTACCTGAGCCCGATCGTTCCCGTGCCAGGGACAAGCATACCCGCTCCAGCCGGTGTCTCGGGTCCTCATTGGATAGATCGATAGCAGCGCAGCCATTGGCTCGCACTGCTGTCAATCAAATCCAATGATGCAGGAGCAGGGGGCAAGGTCGAGTACTGCTGTCTGTGCCCATGGACATAATGAATACATTTTATATATGCTACGATACAAAAGCATAGCGTTTCTTAATTTATTCTTAATAAAATGAAAGCACACAGATTGGAGTTTGGGAGTTCCAAGAAGATAGTATTGCTATTTTTCTATTATTTTTTAACATGTTCTTGATAGCCAATGCAAAATGTGAATAGCATGCATCATATAGCACTTAAAGGGCTATTTCACTATTACCAAAAAAAGGCAATTCCTTGGTGCCTGAAAATTAAAAAAAAAAAAAAAACTGTGCAGCTTTGACCAAAGTTAAATAATGCCCTTGTTATAGATGTAAGCCCCTTCTTGAAGCCTGGCCAAAAAAACTCAAAGAGATGGCATCATTCCACTCTGCCATGTTGCTAGGACGTTGCTAAGACCCTCCCAGCTGATTCATATGCTCTCACATGCTCTCTTTTCCCTGTCTCAGTGGCTCTGAGCTCGGCGAGGCAGTGGACCACACATGTGTGGGGTTTGAGACCCCACTCCTGTGATGGTGAGGGTGAGCAGTAACAGCTTGGGGTCTTTTTCAAAATGTTTTGCTTTTATTAAATGTGACACTAAAAAAGTTAAATGAAAAATGAAAAACATTTTAAAAAAGCAAATATTAATGGTTAGAGAATTGGAAAAAAAAAACACAGGGAAATAATAGTTAACAGGAGAAGGGGAAGAAGGAGTTACTTAGCGCTGATTATAAAAACTAAGTTAGTAAGTGTTTGAATAGGAACCAATTTATTTTTATTGCCAGGTTGCTTTAAAGTGGATGTAAACTTGAGTCATGAAATTTGAGCTGGGCACATATATCTGTAGTATTTTCTTATTTTTCTTCAAGTCCCTGCTCCTGCTCCATTCTTCTGTTATCAACATGATAACTTTTGACAAGTTCACTGTCAACTGACATAAAAGCAGCCTGGAATTTGAGTTGGGGAGGTTGCTATAAAAAGATTAGCAGACAGCTAAACTATTCTCAGAACAGCTCTGAGAGTTTATGTGAAGAGGGGGTGCCTTTCCTCCAATCAGCTGTCTTGGCTGTATGCCCAGACTTCACATTCAGTGCAGAACAGGAAGGCAAAATCTCTATCATGATGTGCACTTTCTAAAGAATATATAAAGTTGAAGACAGCAGATATACATGTAACACTTATGTAGAGAGATTTATTTAATTTCTGTGTATCATCTGAGGCTGTTCACTTCACTGGGTATATGTGAGGGTTTACATCCAATTTAAAGTAGACCTTCAGTCATTTTTTCAACTTTCCATCTATTAAATCTTCTGCCCTTGTTGTTTTAACTTTGGATAGTAAAACCTTTTTTTTTTTGCTGCCAGTAAATACCTTAAACAGCCCATTTCCCGATTCTTGTCTGGTAAAAAGCCTAGGCTAATGACATCATGCACAACTCTCTCATCATGCCAGGAAGGGAAGGGGGATAAGGCATAAGAGGGCCAATGAAAGCTGCAGAGCTGGTGGTGTGCCTCTGTGTGTCTGTGTAAATCCAGGAAGTGAACAGGCAGCAGCTTAGCTGCCCACAGTTAAAATTGTTGCAGCCAGACTTAGTGGATGGAGATTTCTGCAGCATATTTGTCAAGTACAGAATCACAGTATATATAAAATAATATGCAAAGTGGTTGGAGGGAAGCTTCAGAATGGCAAAGATGTTTTTATTACAAATTATGTGAGCAGACTGCAGTTCCTCTTTAACTAACATTATGTACAGATCAAAACTCACCCCTTTGAGCTGTGGATGAAGAGTAGATACAAAAGTAACAATAATGTTACTTAGTACCTCTGGATCCTGTCTGAACGGTGTTCATTGGGTCTGGGTTAAGGTCTGCATTTTATAGCTGTACTAGCTACTGTATTTACACAGCAACTATATGAATGAAATGCAATATATGAATGGGGGAGGTGGACCATTCAATCATCTGCTCGTCCTCCATTCATAGATCGTGTTTCATTCATAGAAGGGATAGTACAACTTCTATGAATGGAGGAGCTGGGCAGAAAGAGCAGGCATAGTCAGGCACCCTTGATGAGTGCAGTCACAGCTCCCTCAGCTCTATTAACCACTGCTGCACGTGAAGGTTTGGGCGGCCAGTGTAGTGTGGGGAATGGAGGAGGAAGATTTCTGCTAAACCAAGATACAGCAGCACAAGGGACACATTACACTGTTAGGACGCAAAGTCCCTTGTTCTGATTTTTTTTTTCTAGGCTTTCAATTTATAAAAGCTATATTTTATTCTTTAGGGAAAGACATACTGTAAAGAGTAATGTATGTTAAATTATCATTACATATGTTTATCCCAAACCTGTCTAAATATACTTACTGTGGACTGATGCACTACTTCTTTTGTTAAAATAAAACTTTCTAAGGTTAGTTTTGAACTTTCCTCCAGCTAGTTTGAGATCTTGTTCCTGTGTTCTTGAGTTCAGCTTCATACTAAACTTCTGATTACTCATACTAATTCATACTAAAAGCTGAATGTTTTTTACCTTTATCCATTCTATGCATGAAGGTAAAGAACCTTCTGTGTGCAGCGCCCCCCCATCCCAATCCTTACCTGAGCCCCCTCCGATCCAGCGTTGTTCACAATAGCCTTGGTTGAATGGGGACTCTCCCTCCTCATTGGCTGAGAGAGCAGCAGAAGTCCATTGGCTCCCTCTGCTGTCAATTACAGCCAGTGAGCCAATGAGGAGAGAGTGGGGGCGGGGCCAAGCCGAAGCTCTATGAGCCTTATGGATGCATAGAGCAGCGGCTCAGGAGAGAGCATGCGGCGGTGCCCCATGGGGAAAGAGGCTTTCTCTGGGGGCACTGCTCAAGGGGGAGGAGCCAGGAGCACAGGCGGGGGACCCAAAAGAAGAGGCATGGGGCTGCTCTGTGCAAAACCACTGCACAGAGCAGGTAGGTATAACATGTATGTTATTTTTTAAAAAACCCTAAGCTTTAATATCACTTTAATGTATTTAAAGGGTTCAGTCTTGCCCCCCTTCCCCTCCTTTTCTTAACAATGTACATTTTCTGCAGACTCTCCTGATTATTATTATTATTTTTTTTTTTACTGTAGTATAAGTGGTTCATATATACAGTAGCATGAACATTAGAATGAATTTACCAATACAGTTCAAGGTAAAAGTCATAAACATTATAGAATTACATTTGCAAAAGATACTTATCTAATTGTGTTGTGTAATAGGGCACATAAGTATAACAAGCTAATTTCTTTTATCTATACTATGAAAAAAACTGTGCAAAAAACCCTCCCCAAAAAAATAGGAAGAAGGCGTGTCACATTATATAAAAACCAAAGATATCTATAAATGGATATGCATGGAATGCTAGAGGAATGACTATTTGAAAGGTTATGATATATTCTCTGTCATGGTGCAGATATGAAGCCCAATGGAAGGAAAATTGGGTCACGTAATATATCATATGAAATGGTTGGGCATCTAGGGTCTAGGACAGGGATCTCCAAACTTTCTAAACAAAGAGCCAGTTTACTGTACTTCAGACTTTAAGGAGGCCGGACTGTGGCCAGTGGGAGTAGAAAAGTTCTTGGTGTCAGTGGGAGTAAACAATGCCCCATGTTTTGTATTAGAGGGAGGAATACTGCCCCAATATTGGTATCAGTGGGAGGAATATTGCCCCAATGTTGGTGTCAATGGGAGGAATAGCATCCCATCGTTGGTGTAAATAAGAGGGATAGTGTTCCACCTTTGGTGTCAATTAGAGGAATAGTGCCTCATCATTGGTGTCAGTGGGAGTAATACTGCCCCAATGTTGGTGTCAGTGGGAGGAATATGGCCCCAATGTTGGTGTCAATGGGAGGAATAGTGCCCCAATGTTAGTGTCAACGGGAGGAATAGTGTTCCATCGTTGGTGTCAATGGGAGGAATAGCATCTCATCGTTGGTGTCAATGAGAGGAATAGTGCCTCATCATTGGTGTCAGTGGGAGTAATACTGCCCCAATGCTGGTGTCAGTGGGAGGAATACGGCCCCAATGTTGGTGTCAGTGGGAGGAATAGTGCTCTATTGTTGGTGTCAATGGGAGGAATAGTGCCCCAATGTTGGTGTCAACGGGAGGAATAGTGTCCCATCGCTAGTGTCAATGGGAGGAATAGTGCCTCATCATTGGAGTCAGTGGGAGTAATACTGCCCCAATGTTGGTGCCAGTGGGAGGAATAGTGCCCCAATGTTGGTGTCAGTGAGAGGAATAGTGCTCTATTGTTGGTGTCAGTGGGAGAAATAGTGCCCCAATGTTGGTGGCAATGGGAGGAACAGCGTCCCATCATTGGTGTCAATGTAGTGCCTTATCATTGGTGTCAGTGGGAGTAATACTGCCCCAATGTTGGTGTCAGTGGGAGGAATAGTGCCTCAATGTTGATGTTAATAGGAGGAATATTGCCCCATCGTTGGTGTCAGTGCAAGTAATAGTGCCCCATCGATGGGGTCAATAGGAGAAATATTGCCCCATCGTTGGTTTCAGTGCGAGAAATAGTGCCCCATCCTTAGTGTCAGTGGGAGGAATAATGGCCCATTATTGGTGTCAGTAGGGGAATAGTGCCTTTTTATCAGAGTGAAGAATAGTGTCTGAAGGGCCAGATAAAGATAAGCAAAGGGCCACAGTTTGGAGACCACTGGTCTAGGAGCCAGCAGCACCAGTTTTTCCAAAACACTTCCCAAGTGCTTTGATAAGGCCAAATATTTGTTCCTATTAGACCCGTGAGTGCAAAAAATTGTGAATATCAGGGCACTCCTTCTGTCTCCATGGTATAGCTATAACTAGTCTCATTGCTATGATCATGTGGGTTAGGAAAGTTCTATATTCATAGGGCCTTCAGTTAGTTCCAACATGAAGGACGCAAGAACAGGATCAGGCAGAGTGTCAATACATGTCACAGTGGAGGTGAGGAAATAGCTTTCTAGAATGAGGTAAGTTTATCACAAGTTATCCAGATATGGAATATAGAACCTTTCTGCACCAGCAAAACAAGGACTGATCAGAGAATACACCTGGTGTATAATGCCATCTGTGTAGCAACTTGAGAAGGATTCCCAAGGAATGAATAACATTTTTAGGAAGCAATAATTTGTCAGAGGGTATAGTAGAAAGGTAACTTCTAATTTAAAGGTATTTGTAAAAGTCTGTATTTAATAGTAGTAAAGTTTGTTGCAGTTCAATAGGAATAGGGTGTTAATATCATAGAGCTTTGCAATAGTGTTGATATCTGTCTGCATCAAATTTGAAGTTTGAGGTCATTAACCATTGGTTCCAGAGAAGAGATCTGCAGTTGATTTTATTGTGTTGATCCAATAAATGTTGAACAGAGGCCCAAACTTTGTGTACTGTGACAACAGCGTAAGATCGTATCCTAAGAACATTGCTCCTCTAAGGGCTTGCAAGTCATAATTAACAGAGAAGTATTTAATTAGAGTCTACATTTTATTAGGGTCTGGGATCCACCAAAATTTAGGTGAGTCTGATATCATGGTCCTATAGTAGGAGTAGATATTGGGCACACTCATCCTTACTTTATTTGGAGGAAGTTAATTGGTGGTCCTGACCCATATGTATCATTTGATAATCTCCTGATGTTTAACCTTCAGACCTTTTACCATTTTGGGGTTCCTGTTTGAGGACTTCTTCTATCTCATCAATATCTCAAGCAAAAAGCATTTTTGTTATTTCCCTTTGCACATTCAAGTGTCAAGAGTCAAGTATACAATGTGAGCTCAGCTTCGCTGTAATTACTAATCAAAGTGCACATTCAGTTTTGCAAGTAAACCAACCTCAATATCTAGTATATTATTATACTATATTTTAGATGTTGGGATGTTAGTTTACTGACACTTGCTATCAATGTCCATTTTTTTTTTTACAGTTCCTCTTCAGCCAGTTTTGCCATTTCGACTGAAAGCTCAGTAGAACAATATGAAGCTCCTTTTGTTCCTTGCCACTTGCCTTGGCTTGTATTACACCTCGGAGGGGAAGGTTTATTCTCGCTGCGAGTTGTACAGGATCTTCCAAGAGACTGGGCTGGCTGGATACCGTGGATATAGCGCTGCTAACTGTATGTAAACCTGAAATAAAAATCTGTAATATGTGGTGAGATGTATGTATACAAGATACACAATCATATGTGCTAACTGAGCTCAGAATGCACCTGTGCCCAGACTATAGACATTATAGAAGTTATATATGCTGAATAGGAACAGCTAAAAAAGAGTTTTAAAGCAAGCAATTTCCAATCTCTTTAGCTACAAGTTTGGTTAAGTAATTCATTCTCAAAGATCCTTATAGATTTCCAGAAAGGTTCTAAGGACCCAATTCAAACCAGGGCAGTCCATTCTGGTGTGCTTAACACACATGTATTAACATACGGTATATCACCTGTTTTAGTGCGTTGCATTAAGGTTGCCTATTCATTTAAATGGGCTGCTTAACACACCCCAACAGACTAAAACTGCTCCTGTAGCATTTTCACTAGCAAGGCATGATAGCATGTTACCACATATTGTGGTGTGCTGCAATGAAGATGAGTTGGGGTATCAGGGTGCCATCCATTATGAATAGAACACCTGCTGTTTGTTTACATTAGAAAGCTGGAAGGCTAGCGAGATTCTGCTCTTCATATTGTAGCCATGTTCTCCCTTGGGAGTGGCTGGAAGTTGTGGTTCACCTGCCCGCTGCCCTCAATCACGGCATATTCACACATCCGGAGTCACGCAACAGGCCGGTACTTTGTTTTGTTGTATTATTTAGGGGATAAACTTGGATAGGGAGAAGGGATAACTGTGGGATCAAAAAAGTTTGTCCACAAATTTAATCATATGATTGCTAGGAGTAAGGGTCAATGTTGTCAAAGGACTTCCAGTGAGAGTTAGACCAATTGTCATATAAGGGGACTCAGTGTCATAAGGTGCTTAAAAAACAATAAGGTACTTCACTCGTGCGGGGGGGAGCCGGTCTGGAGGGTCCTCTTATACACCACCAGAAGGACTTCTGTGTAGGTGCCACCCTTCCCGTGCTCACAGAACTCTCACCTCCATGTCAGTTACACCAAGCTCTCAGTCAATTATTGCTCTCCCACTGCTGTAAAAATACCAGCGTTTTCTGCCTCTCCCTCTACTTCCGGTAGTCCTGTGCGTCCCAGCCGGAGGGAGGGAAAGGCGGAAAACGCTGGTGTTTTTACATGCTTTTAAACTTTTGTTTTATGTAAGCAGGTACTTTGCAGTAATTAATAAATGCACCTTATTTTAACCATACTACACTATGGGAGCATTTCTATTATATTTATTCCTATGAGGGAAATCGTGTAGTGCCATGCATTAGTGGAGGCTAGCTGAGGTCGGGCTGTGGAGAGCGGAGAAGGCGAACGCACTTGATTAAAGGAGAAGACACATAGCAGTGGGAGAGCAATAATTGACTGAGAGCTTGGTGTAACTGACATGGAGGTGAGAGTTCTGTGAGCACGGGAAGGGTGGTACCTACACTTCTGGTGGTGTATAAGAGGACCCTCCAGACCGGCTCCCCCCCGCACGAGTGAAGTACCTTATTGTTTTTTAAGCACCTTATGACACTGAGTCACCTTATATGACAATTGGTCTAACTCTCACTGGAAGTCCCTTGACAACATTGACACTTACTCCTAGCAATCATATGATTGAATTTGTGGACGGACTTTTTTCTTATTTTTATTTTGCACTTATAAGGACCCATTTGATGTTCTACACATATGTGTTTATATAGCCACATAATCTTAGACTTGTGGTTTTTGTTTTAGAAGTTTATAGCACTTGTCACTATGGTCGCATAGTAGTGCACATTTTTCTTTGTTATATGTATGGTACTATATTGTTCAGTTATTATTTATATTTTTACTCTATCAGATTGCGCAATGTCATTTACCATATATGCATTTAGTATGAATTGTGTTACATATTAGATATTGCTGCAACTGTTACACATTAGTTGGACATTTTCACAATATATATATATATATATATATATTTTCTATTCTTATCACTGCATAGTGGCGCGGGAGTCTCTCTAGATATAGTGATAACTGTGGGATGCCCAAAGAATTAGATCACGGGGCCTTCTATATACACTGCAGTATATACACTCCAACTTCCTCCAACACAAACACTTGATGATGTTCCTTACCTCACTTCTCTCCAGCACACTGCTTAGTTTCCTGGCCTGAAAGGCAATTTATCAGGCCTCCATAACACCTCTTCCTCTACTGCAGCTAGCACATGGTGAGGCCTGCACTTCTGCCAGCAGGACCTCCAGACCACCCATTACAGGCAAGGGCCACGGGCCCTCAATTGTGTGGCTAAGTACGTTGGTGCTAGCTGGGTATTTGACGGACTACAACTCCCAGTCTATCCTCTTCCAGGCCACTCCGGCCTGCCTTGTTGTCCAGTGACACTCTTTACCCTGACTGGCTCCTCCAACCTCCACAGACTGTCCACTATTTCCTCCCAGCCTGTTCCAGCCTTCTCATCCAGCTCCTACTCCTAGAGTCTGTCACTCATCGACGTCAGTGGATCCTTTAATGAGCCTTTAATGTAGCCTCTCTGCTGCTTTCCTGCTCCTTGTGCTGCTCCAGGAAATAACTCCACTCCTGGTTGCACCCGAGCCTCCAGGCCCCAAGGTTCCCCCCCAGACTGGGGACTCTCTCCCAGGTGAGGCATCCACAGCACCTCTGCTACATTCTCCACTCTTCCACCAGACACACTCCTCCCTTGACTGGGCTGTCCCAAGGTATTTAAGGAGGCCTGCCCACTGCCAATCCAGATTGGGGATTGGTCAGGTCTCCTTAGAACACCCAGATGGTTACACCTCCCCTCCATCCTATCTTTCCAGAATGTTCCAGTCCCTTCTGGAAAGAAGTAGGAGGACCCGGTGACATCATCTAGGAACTGCCCAGTCCTACCTGAGCCACTCCCCAGCCCAGATCAAAATACTCTGGCCTGCACACAGTCAGGGCTGATGAAATTCTACCTCTCCTAACAAAAATCTCGAAATATAAGCACCTATTACTATGGGGGGGGGGGGGGGGCTCTACAATAGAAAGTAAAGGGAAAATAAGTTGTGATTTCAGCCCCTAAATTGTGAACTTTAAAGATAAACTTCTTCACAATACCTATAGTTACATAGATGAAAATGGGTTTGACTTAAAGTGTTTTTGGTGCTTGTTAAGAAATTGTAGATCCTCTAGTCTGCATACTCTGGGCACAAGTTCACTTTTAAAAAAATGTACAACCAGGGCTTTCTGCCCAACCAAGCCCCTTCAGGTCAACTGTCTTACATTTCTACTGACTCTAGCCATCTTTTATAGTCTTATCATCACGTTAGTACCACCAGCTTTAATCCCGAACCTAGAAAGCCCTATGGGGTTCAAGCATATATTTTCCATAACTATCTTATCCTGACACCACCGCCTTTGGACCATTTTTCTACTCAAATTGAAACTCTGCTCTTTGCACACCCACATATATTTGGAAGGTATACCTGTTGAAAATGTTTATTGTTGTTATTAGCAGTAAATTAAATTAAGATTATTATTGTTCTTGTTGCTGTGGTTTTTATATTTGTACTTTTTTTTATCAACTAACAGGGATATGTCTTGCCTATTATGAAAGTAGCTACAACACTGAAGCTGTGAACAACAATGGGCCAAGCCGCGACTACGGAATATTTCAGATTAACAGCAAATGGTGGTGCAACGATGGGAAAACTGCTGGCGCTGTGAACGCTTGTGGAATTAGCTGTCAAAGTAAGTACTGTGAAAGGAGGGGCATTAGACTGTCTGGAATTGGTTTACTAACGGCAAATAGAATGTGCACTTTGCAAAGTGCAGTTGCTCCAAAACTTAGTAAATGAGTTAAAACTTCCCTTTGGAAAAAATAAACAATCACATACAAAAAAAATGTAAAAAAACAGCATTTTTGCTTGCACATCCCTTCCGGATCTCCCCATACATCCTCCCCGGCCCCGGTACCGCTTCTCCTCTCGGCCAATCGTGCTCCTCACACTTCCTAATTGGCTGGGAGGAGAAGCAGGCAGACAATAGCGAATTGTAACACAACTGGGTGGGCTCAGGGCTCAGTGCCACCCTTTTTTTAAGTCAATTGGAGCCTCTTCAAAATAAAAAGAAATCCAATTGGAATCCATGCATCAGGAATGGATAAGTGGGCGGCTCCCCTGCGCCCCATATGAACACAATTAATCAGTCCCTTGTGCTTCTGTCTCATTTTCCCAGTCTATTCACAGTAGACTGATAACAACTTAGGATCCATTCACACCATATTGCAAAGCCCTGAAGCACATGCTTTTTTGCGCCTTGATGTGAGTTGCCTAATGTAACAAAAACTGAAATTGAAATGCCACACCACTTCTAATAGGTCCGCATACAAAAGTAGCCAATGCATTTCAGGGGTCCAAAAGCGCCCCTTTCATCAGGGCTAAAAAGGACATAAGAACAAATCAATCTAATATCAATACAAGAATAATATTACACTTAAATATCACATTAAAAGAAAAATAGGCAATAGAAACTGCACACTGCATTAGACACCTAACACTTGGCAACAATGCACCTCAATGCATGAAAAAGTAGGTGCTACATGTATTTCTTTCACAAAGCAACACAATGCACAGGATACCACGCATTGTGCTGCAGCATTATACAGGGCATATGAATTCTGGAGGTTCATAGGGTGCCGTTTAAAATGGTTCTAAAGCCTAAACATTTTTGTTTTGCATTCCTTGCATTAAAGTGGAAGTAAGCTCAAAGGCATAATTTGTACCTATAGGTAAGGCTATAAGCCTTACCTATAGGTACTGCAAATATCTCCTAAACGTGCAACGTGCAGGAGATATTTACATTACATGCAGCCAATGACATCATCGGCGCAGGCACTCTGAAGGAACGGCCACCCATGCCGTTCCTTCAGATAGCTGTGCCATAAATGATAGCTCCCCCGAGCATGTGCTGGAGTGACGTCATCGCGGCTCCGGCCAGTCGCACAGCTGGAGTCGTGGCACCGGCGGGGACCCGAGAAGAGTAGGTAAGTATAGACATGTTTGTTATTTAAAAAAAAATACCTTTACAACTACTTTTAGGAAATGCATTTAACCACTTCCCGCCCGGCGTATAGAGAAATGACGTCCGGGCGGGGGGTTCATTATCCTGACTGGACGTCTATTGACGTCCTCAGGATAATCCGCGATCGCGCGCCCCTAGGGGCGCGCATCGCGGCGATCGGTGGTGCCGTGGGTCAGGCTGACCCACCGCATTACTGACCGAGGTAAAAGGCTTCGATCCGAGCCCTTTTACCATGTGATCAGCCGTGACCAATCACGGCTGATCACAGTGTAAATAGGAAGAGCCGTTGATCGGCTTTTCCTCTGCTCAGGTCTGCAGACCTGAGCAGCGGAGAGCCGATCGGCTGCTCTCCTGACAGAGGGGGGCTGCGCTGAACATTTATCAGCGCAGCCACCCTCAGGATCACCCCACTGGACCACCAGGGAGCCAGATCAGGGCCACCAGGGAGCCCCCCCCCCCCGCCGGACATCACACACAGGCCGCCCATGACCACCAGGGAATGAAATCAGAGGCCGCCCAGGACCACCAGGGAGCCCCCACTAGACCACCAGGTAAGGGCATTATTGTGCACTGTAGGGATGGCACTGTGCCCATGTATGATGCCTGCCAGTGCCATCCCTAACAGTGCTTGTTGCACCTGTGCCCACCACTGCCACCTATAAGTGCCCACCTGTGCCCACCTGTGACACCTATCAGTGCCCACCTGTGTCACCTATCAGTGCCCACCTGTGCCATCTAAAAGTGCCCACCTGTGCCACCTAAAAGTGCCCACCTGTGCCACCTAAAAGTGCCACCTATCAGTGCCCATCAGTGCCCAGTGCCACTTATCAGTGCCGCCTATGAGTGTCCATCAGTGCCACATATCAGTGCCACGTATCAGTGCCCGTCAGTGTTGCTTGTCAGTGCCGCCCATCAGTGCTGTATATGTGCCCCATCATCAGTACAATCTTATCAGTGCCACCTCATCAGTGCCAATCTGTACTGCCTCATAAGTGCCCGTCAGTGTAGCCTCATCAGTGCCCATCGGTGTAGCTTCATCAGTGCCCGTCAGTGAAGGAGAAAATGTACTTTATACAAACTTTTGTGACAGAAACAAAGAAAAATTATTTTTTCTTTCAAAATTTTCGGTCTTTTTTTTTTCTATAGCGCAAAAAATAAAAACCGCAGGGGTGATCAAATACCACCAAAAGAAAGCTCTATTTGTGGGAACAAAATGGTAAAAACTTTGTTTGGGTACAGCGTCGCACGACCGCGCAATTCTCATTCAAATCGCAACAGCACTGAAAGCTGAAAATTGGTCTTGTAGGGAAGTGTTCTAAGTGCATGGTATTGAAGTGGTTAAAGACATATTATTGAATATAGAGCTGCATTGATGTATTCATTTGTATTTTCCTTTTTGCTGCCTGGAGTTCTTTAAAGCAAACCTGTCATGAGACAAAAACAGAATCTGTCATTGCTGCGCTGCCAGTTGGCTGGCTTACATGCTGATCCACTGTTTTCCATTCCCGGAAAAAGTGAGCGCATCAGGAAATTTGGAGTAAAGTCAGAAGTCCAAATCTGCATACTTGTTCAGGGTCAGTATGGAAGCAAGAAGATCAGCATGACTGCCAAGAAGGTAGCAATTTTGAAGGTCAGCAGTGTCAACCTCCATATTTCTCTAATAGCAGGTTCCATAGTCATTTCTATTCTAGAGATCATTTCTTATATCCACTTTATTGTCTCATTATAGGTCTTCTCAATAATAACATCTACGATGACATTGAATGTGCCAAGAGAGTTGTGAGAGATCCTAATGGCATCTCAGCTTGGTAAGTGGTGGTAGAGTGGTTATATTACTTAAAATAGTATGATATTAATGTGTTTATTATAAATATTACTATAATTGTCGAAAACCTCCCGAAATGTTTTTTTTTTTCACTGTGGATGGTTAAATTATCTTTCTGCCCGGGTATCAGAGGTCAGAAACTATAGCTGGGGAGTTTACTTTCATCCATAGCATCCCCATTCCCTTAAAGTGGATGTAAACCCGATTCATGAAGTTTGAGCTGGGCACATCTACCTGTAGTGTTTTCTTATCTCTCTATCAAAGCACTAAGTCCCGTGGCTTTCTCCTGCTCCATTATTCTGTTATAAGCATGATAACTTCTGAGAAGTTCTCCGTCACAGGAAATAAAACCAGGCTGAAATGTGTGTTAGGGAGGTTGTTATTAATAGATTAGCAGACAGCTAAACTATTCACAGAACAGCTCTGAGAGTCTTTTCCAATGTGGAGTGGGGATGTGTGCCTTTCCTCCAGTCAGCTGTCTTGGCTGTGTGCCCAGACTTCACACTCAGTTCTGAACAGGAAGAGAAAATCTGTGACACAATCTGAACTTTCTAAAGAATATATAAAGCTGAAGACAGCAGATATACATGTAAAACCTTTGTAGGGAGATTTGTTTCATTCCTGTGCATCATCTGAGTCTGTTCACTTCACTGGGTGTATGTGAGGGTTTACATCCACTTTAAGATGAACAAGCTTACTAATATCCGGTTGCTCCAATTAATACACAATGCAGTAGTTCTTGGCCAGATAGCCCAAGGGACAGAGTGAAGGTACAGGAAGGGAGTACCTGTGGGTCTCAGCAGTATCAGGCGTGGACCATCCTACAGCTGGAAGATATACCATACGGAAGCCCAAAAGCTGGTAGTGGTCAGGGTAGGTGGCAGATTATAAGCATTATCCAGATAAAGGGCTCACATGGCAACCAATAAGAGCAGAGCAGGTATAACAAGCAGCACCAATCTGCCATCTAGCAATAGGACACTCAATGAACGGAGTGCTGTCACTGGCAACTAGGAGTATAGTGGATGCAGTCCTTCAAGTGGGAACTATTGCTCAGCAGTGGAGACCTAAACTGGGCAGGAGAGAGTGGCCATTAGTGGCTAATGGAAGAAGAGAGGGTGTTGTCTCTGTTGCCTAGCAGTGGCAGTGGTTGGGGAGATCCAGGTGGTCATCCCTAAAGACGGTAAAGACCCTGCACAGTGTGGCAGCTACAGACCCATTTCCCTCTTAAATATCGACCTGAAGCTATTCTGCAAAATCATCGCGACTAGACTGGCACACCATCTGCAGTCCCTAATTCACCTAGACTAGGTAGGCTTCATTCCAACTAGAGAAGTGAGGGACAACACGACCAAAGCCCTCAATCTTATCCACATAGCCTGTGTGACCCGCACGCCCTGCGTCTTTCTCAGCACTGATGCTGAGAAGGCGTTCTGCAGGGTAGACTGGGGATTTAGGTTCTCTGTCCTTCGCCATATCGGCCTGGGAGATTCAATGATCGGCTGGATAGCGGGCATGTTCTCCCGCCCTACAACCCAGGTAAAAGTCAACGGCATATTATCAGACCCATTCCCTATAATTAACGGAACGCGACAGGGATGCCCCCTCTCCCCGCTCCTCTTTGCCCTTTCATTAGAACCTTTCCTATGTAAAATAAGGTTGAATGCCGATATACAGGGACTGAGTGTGGCTGGCAAACAATACAAGATCTCTGCCTATGCGGATGACCTCTTGTTTACACTCACAAATCCCATTATATCTCTTCCGAATCTCATGCAGGAATTCGCCACCTATGGTCATCTGGCAAATCTTAAAATTAACTTTGAAAAATCGGAGGCAATGGGAGTCGCTCTTTCGAGCGCTCTACAGCAGACGTTACAGACCAACTTCCATTTCAAATGGACCCCTACGCCGTTGAAATATCTTGGCACCTATATAACGGCGAACCCCTCCCGTACGTTTGAGCTAAACTTCCCTCCCCTGGTGACTAAAACCCGTATCTTACTAGAGCAATGGCGTAAAGGGCTTCATTCTTGGTTTGGAGGATGTAACCTTCTGAAAATGGTCATACTGCCAAAATTTCTATTCCTGTTTCAAGCCCTGCCGAATAGAACACCCTCGACTTACTTTAAACAAGTGCAATCTTTATTTTTCCGTTTTATTTGGGCTCATAGGAAACCTCACCTCTCTCGGGTACACCTGACTCTACCAAAAAAATTTGGCGGTCTCGCAGTGCCGAATGTCAAACGATATTATCTAGCCACACAGGTAGGCCGACTGATCGACTGGAGACAACACACAGACCGCAAACTATGGGCTCAACTGGAACAGAAGCAAACACCCATTCCCTTAAAAAGTGCTCTTTGGTGCTTTGATTCCTTGCCTTTGGACCTGAAATCCCACCCACTCATTGGCACCACGCTACTCCTGTGTTCCCAGCTATTGGGGCATACGTCTTTCACGACTTCGGACTCCCCTTTATATCCCATCCTGGGTAACCCTTTATTCCCCCCTGGCCTTGACTCCCGGGACTACAGATACCTGCGAGAAGCGGGTCACGACCATGCATCAGACTATCTGAGAGACGGCCATTGGCCATCGATTGCGACCCTGATGGAAGAGGGAGGCCCATATGGTTTACCGTTCTGGCCTGCCTTACGCATACACCATTTTTGCACTCCCTCCGCAACCCATCTAGGTTTGACAGACCTCTCACGACATTTGAGGACTATTGTTCAGGCACGGATGATCTGCCCCAAGTCCTATCCAAATCCTACTCATTACTGAACACCCCAGCGGAACAGTCGCATTTACCATGTTTGGCTAAGGAAGGCTGACCTTAAATGCACCTTCACGACGGCTCAAGTCCAGAATATACTCCGATTCACCCTAAAATCATCTATCTCCACTAAAATCCAGGAAGCAAATTTCAAAATACTTACAGAGGGTGCTATACCCCGGTCAAATGACATGCGTGTTTCCCTGCCTCCACTGATCGGTGTTGGTGATGTCGGGGGGACAGGGGAACTGTGTTGCACATATTCTGGTCCTGCCCACAAATACAGGCCTACCGGACGACGATTGCACAAAAATTTACGGAACATCAAATTCCGAGAGAATCCGCTTTCTTCCTCCTTCACGTCACACAGATTTCTCCCAAAGTCTACAGCAAATCTATTCTACGACACCTGTTAAACGTGGCCAAAGCCTGTCTATCCCTTTACTGGAAAAAACAAAACCCACCCTCTATAGCCTGCTGGTTTCATAAAGTAGAGCAAATAAATAAAATGGAAGATCTGTTCCTCACCTCCCAGCACAAAAGAGAACGCTATAATAAGACCTGGGGATTATGGAACATGTATGTCCTGTCTGAAGAGGGCAAGGCACTCCTCACGGCAACACCCCCTTGAGTCTTCTCACAACCCTCTTTTCGCTTGACCTCCTGACCACCTTGATGAGATCCGTCGCTGCCTCGCACACATCTATCTGTCCTCATCTTACCTCACCCCATATTTTCCTCTCTACCCTTTACTTTTGTCTTCTCCTCCTTGCTACATTTTCTTGTTCTTCTTCTTCCACCCCCTCTCCTTGTTACTCTATTCTGTTGCTTAGTTAAGGTTTCCGTTCCCCCTATCTCTCTCCTTCTCCCTTCTTATCTGAAAAGGGGAGTCTAGGGGAGAGCTACCAGTTTGCTCATACTTGCTGTAAGTACGGTAACCAGACACGTCTTAGGACAGAAGTTCAAGAGCGCCGTTTGTAACAGATTTGATTGCTGTCCCGGACATATAATGCCTTTTAATGTTTGCTTCTGCTGTTGATCCTCTATGTTAACCTCACACAATATGACTGTAATACACTGGTGCTTGCCCTTATTGGGTGTTAATAAAGATTATATTTGTAAAAAACAATTGCCAGGTGAGAATAAAGGAAAAAATAATTAAAAAAGAAAAAAACTAACATAGCCAACACCGCTAAGGACCACTAAGCTGCAACATATCACATTTTTGTTCATGGGTGTGGATGCATTTAACACCTTGTTTGCACACTCACCTCACCTGTGCTGTAACCCTCTGTGCTGAATACTGCCCCACAATGACAGCACTTGGTTGCTCATGTGCTAAGCAATGCATCATGGGATGAAGGGGAATGGTCACATATTCGCTCATATGTGGGAATCCAACTGAACAGTGCAAAAATGAAGCACAGGGAGGCAGAGTAATGATAACAGAGGAGGTGGGCCTTTTACTTTGCCCTGAATCGGCAAACTGAAAGGTTTAAATGTATGTTAGCTATGGTAATAGTAAAGGTGACATAAAAGAAATAATGACACAATGTTAAAGACAATTTCATGGTGATATTTTTTTTCTTCATTTTATTTTTTTCTGACTTACAGGGTTGCCTGGAGGAATCATTGCAAAGGAAGAAATTTGAGCAGTTTTACCGCTGGATGTTAAAAGTGAAACCAATACACAGATAGCAAAAAACAGCATCTTGCGAAGAAGCAGCCTTCATAAAAGAAGAAATCAACATGTATTCAATTGCAGCAATAAATGATACAAATTTCTACAGCAGAAATCAATGTCTTTGCCTTCCTTTGCATGTTTTTTTGATTTATACTGTACATTTAAGGGCTTTTATAATAAAAGAACAAAATTAATACATCACATAACATAACAAACATGTTCGTTTCCCATCCAAAGGTTAGGTGAAAGTGCTTGTAAAGGCATTATTATTATTATTTTAATAACAAGCGTGTTATACTTACCTGCTCTGTGCAATGGAATTGCATTGAATGGCCCCAAACCTCTTCCTCTGGGCATGGCCAGATTAATATAGGGGCTTTTGGAGCTTCAGCTCCAGGCCCCTACCCTAATATAGGCCCAGAACAGGCCATGCATGGAAAGCAATGGGCCGATGGGGAGAGATCTCCCCTGATCGGTCCTGAATTCTGCATGCACCGTCTGCACCGTCTGGGCTGGATTGTGGGATTAATAACGGGTGCCGGGCGCAGTGTCACTCTTGTCAGAAGGTGCCACGAATGATAGCTGCAGCTGGAGAGAAGATCCGACTTTCTCCTCCCTCCAGCCTGCATTGAACAGAAAAGAGCCAGCACTGAGATAGAGAAATGTCCTCAGTCTCAGCGCGGCGCTGCTAAGGAAGGAGGGCAGACTGTCCTTCCTCTCTCCCCTTGTCATGTGACTCTGTGAGTACTGATCTGCCATTTCCAGTGAGTACCTATTTGCCAGTACAAGTGGGAAAGTGGGGGCAATGACTTGGAAGCATGAAGGTACCTGATGTAAAGGGGAACTCTCTTGGGGACACCTGATGTAAAGGGTGACTCTACTGGGGACTTCATCTGGCAGAGGAGCGCAATTCACCATCTTCACCCTGGGCTCTGGAGAACCTTGTCCCGACACTGTCGGATGGGCAGTCCTAAGGAAAGCCTGGTATTCGGCTTCTGTAGTATTCTGTTAGGTCTGCGCAGCTGCACCCTTCCATCCCACCTAAGGGAGCACCGCGCACACCAATGCAGGGTTCTTACAGAGGCCTGGAGCATCCATAGTGTTGGGTCTGCGCAGCTATGCCCTTTTACCTCAGGGCGCATGCCAGCTATGCCCTTTCAAATTTGAGCGCATGCCAGGACAGGCTCCTGACTTAGACTAAACGCCTGCCCTCATTTGAAAAATAATAATAAACAGTAATAATAATTATGATAATAGTACATAGTCCAGACTCCGATCAAAGCAAAACAAATTGTATTAAAACATTTATTTGTTAATTAAACAGAGGGTCATCACTCAAAATAAATGATATGTCAATAGGAGATGTATTATAATACTGTATACCTCTCTTTGCCTTATATCACTACACCCACAGTAAATCAATTATAAATTAAAATTTTCAGTAGTATGTATAAATTTTAATCAAAATTGTGAAGCGCCTCTCAGATGGAGAAATGTACTTATAACATTCATAGTCCATATACGTAACAGGAAGAAAAATCATGGAACATAGTTTGTATGCATAGAAGGAAGAGAAGATGACAGCCGCTGTGAGAGAGGGTCAATTTGACTCAGCACTCCATGCCTACAGTGGCAAAGTGGTCCACCACCAGTAAAAAAAGCCCCTCACCTCAATAATTCAACCTCACAGAGGTCACACAGCCTCAATCCAATACCCAGTCTTACGATATCAAGACTGCTCCCCTTCCAGCCTGTCACAATGATCCATTGGTCAAGCATCCAAAACGGTCTTTTCTCCAGATGTCTCCCAGATTCTCAGCCATATAAAAAAAAAAAAAGCACACCTCTAAGTGCTCTCCGTTTCAAACCACTTTATTAGATTAAAAAATATTGCACTTACACGAATAAGCACTCAGATCCGAGTGCTGGCAAAAGCGTGTGTAGTCTTTCACAATAGACTGGCGTCACCGTCTCCAAGGATGGCCACGGGTGTAGAGTTGAGCGGACACCTGGATGTTTGGGTTTGGCGGGTTTGGCTGAACTTTGCGAAAAAGTTTGGGTTCAGCCCCGAACTTGACCCGAACTTAACCCCGAATCCCATTGAAGTCAATGGTGACCCGAACTTTTGGGCACAAAAATGGCTCTAAAAAAGTCCTGGAAAGGGCTAGAGGGCTGCAAAAGGAAGCAAAATGGGGATAAGAGTAGGACAAGTGCCCTGCAAACAAATGTGGATAGGGAAATAAGGATAGGGAATGTGGATAGGGAAATAACTTAAAATCACATAAAAAAAATTAAAAATGGAGGAGGAGGTGGATGTGGAGGAGGAGGTTGAGGAGGTGGTGACCGTGGCGGTGTAGGTGGAAGTGGCGGTGGAGGAGGAGGAGGTAGCCAACATTGTTTTTTGTTTACACAATCAAAAACAAGATCTAAAATCACCTCCCTTCACTATGAGACCTTCCCAGAGTTAAAATAGGTGTAAAAAGTCCAATACTTCACAGTTTGTTCAGCTGCTGCTTATATATATCATGTAACACTATAAACACGGCGGGGGCGTGTCCGGGATGTGAGAGGAGAAGGACGCATAGGATCAGAGCTCCGTCCATCCTCACATCAATCCTTTGCCATCCTTTGAAATCGGCCTGTTTTTGAGCCTCTGCAGGCTCAGCCAACATTGCCCACGACCTGTGGAGACATCTGCATTGCAAATCGGGACATATTTCGATAGCCGGCCGGCCCGACCCGCTAATTGAGGCCCCGGCTTTGCGGCCTAGTCCGCGGAGCTCCGCGGTTCCTTCACATCCGGACCATCCACACTCTAAAGGCCTCCAGGGTACCCATCTGCCTGCCCAGCTGCCCCACTGCCAATCCAAGGATCATATTAGCAGCGGATTTGTGAGTACAGGGGATTGGGGGGAATCGTGGCTTACATCGTGCGGCCGCCATCTTGGTGCACCCTCTGGGCCTACTGTCTCTCTTTCACTAAAGGAAGGAACTTATCTATCCCCCACACTGTTATATCGTCATTTGGGCGCTGCCTCTATCCCCCCAGAGGACCTGCCTGTCTATAGTAGGGGAGTGCTGGGATCACCTGGTGTGGGGGATCAGGCTATCCCTGGGACTGATTCACAGCGTGCTTTGGGACCTTGCTCCCCTCTCCCCCTGCACCAGATGCCCAGGTTTTTTCCTTGGAGATTCTGGGACAAGGGAGCAGCCTCTCCTGTTTTAAATATTGAACTGACTGTGCTATACACTGCTGCTCCTGCTGACCTAGGGTACATCCCTAGTGCTAAATGACCTGTAGTTGTCTTGGGACCTGTTGAGCTGCGCTGAATCTGCCTATTTAGATTCCAGGTCTCCTGTCGCCTTGCACTAATTTTGTATATGTTCTCTGACAAGCTTCGCTCTAGCCGCCTGGCGACAACTCCTGGAGCTGAAGCTGCGGGTACATCCACACCGGTCAATTCTCAAAAAAAACGCAACATGTCTAAGAGCACACAGACACCCGCTTCCAAGACCACAGCGGGAGAGCCCACATCTGCAGATCTATTAGCGGCCATAACTGCTTGCAAGGAGATACATGGGATCCAGTCGTCCTCGTCGTCACATATCGTGTCAGTCAAGTTATAAATTTTGTCCTCTCCGACGAGGGAACA
>BLSH010104972.1:266853-279289 GCA_018402905.1 Glandirana rugosa | reverse complement strand
GCAAATGTGAACAAGCCCACTTCAACATGAATCACACCCTTCATTCTGCAGCCAGGCCCACTACTCAGTAACACACAGCATGTCTTCTCTCCCTTCCAGCCACAAGGAGATTAACATATTGCCCTTACTTTATGTAATCATTACTGATCTGTACACACATCCCATAATGATATATTATACACACTGTACTCTGATGTAATTCACAATTAGAAATATTCCTCCTCCTCCTGCTGTAGCTTTGAGATCTTTATAGCAGCAATCATTGCTGGTATGATGTATGAGAACATCCCCAGCCACAACACAGAAAGAAAGAGCCGTGATCAGTAAACAGTGCAGCCTCATCAGTGCCCAGTAGTCATGCCTCATCAGTGCCCATTAGTGCCATCTCACCAGTGCCGCTTATCAGTGCCCATCAGTGCTGTCTCACCAGTGCCACTTATCAGTGCCCATCAGCGCGGTCTCACCAGTGCCGCTTATCAGTGCCCATCAGTGCTGTCTCACCAGTGCTGCTTATCAGTGCCCATCAGTTCGGTCTCATCAGTGCCGCTTATCAGTGCCCATCAGTGCGGTCTCACCAGTGCCGCTTATCAATGCCCATCAGTGCGGTCTCATCAGTGCCGCTCATCAGTGCGGTCTCACCAGTGCCACTTATCAGTGCCCATCAGTGCGGCCTCACCAGTGCCGCTTATCAGCGCCCAAAAGTGCGGTCTCACCAGTGCCACTTATCAGTGCGGTCTTACCAGTGCCGCTTATCAGTGCAGTCTCACCACAGCAGCGTTTCAGTGCCCATCAGCGAGGTCTCACCAGTGCCCCTTATCAGTGCCCATCAGTGCAGTCTCACCAGTGCCTACCATTGCCGCTTATCAGTGCTGTCTCACCAGTGCCCACCAGTGCCGCTTATCAGTGCGGTGTAAACCAGTGACCATCAGTGCAGAGCGGGTATCAATCACAGGTCCCCCACATGACAGAGCGGAGATGATGTCAGGCAGAGACAGCTCTGGTATGTGTGGAATGTGCTGTGTGCTATGTGTGGAATGTGACACCGCTCGCTGTTCCCTGCCTGTATTGTGATATACAGCGCAGAACACACTGTTTCAATGAAGGCAGGAAACTTACAGAGCGGCCTCACATTTCACACATAGCACACAGCACATTCCACAAATACCAGAGCTGTCTCAGCCGGACATCATCTCTGCTCTGTCATGTGGGGATCTTTCAATGTTGACGGGATGGAAGGAGGACACCACCTCAATGGGCGGCACAGACCGGGGGGGGCTGTGAGACCCCCTCTGTCCACTACCCTGAGCCAGTGGAAATAGAAATCCCTGCTGGCTTTTAGGAACTACAAGTGGGCATGTCAGACCGCTGGTTGGGAGTACAGAATGAAGAGCAACCAGTGGTCTTACAAACAAGATGTCACTGGGGAATAACTTTTTTTAGCAAGTTCAGCAGGCTACTACAGAGGAACTACAGAGCTCAGCAGAAGATGGATGGCATAGTTGGTGAAGGTAGGAGATCAGCAACAAGGACATGGAAAAAAGTTTTTTCCCGGAGTTCTGCTTTAAGGTTTTCTGAAGGCTTCTGATGGTGACTACAAGTGGCCATGTTAACACACATTACATAGGAAACTAAACCCTCCAACTTCAATACACAGAATTAGTTGATCCAAGTCCAGTGGTAGACCTCTCTTGGCTCATACACAAAATAAGGTAAGATGGACTCTTACCGGAAAGGTTAGATCCAGTCGATCATACGACCAGTGGATCAATCGAGCTTATGTGGGTTCACCACAGGGACGGATCTGCTCCTCCGACCTGCTGTCAGATGTTCCAGGTTCACAACCTCCGTGGAATCGATACGGGTGGGCTCTCCCTTTTAATCAGCAATCAAGGACATCGAGCACTAGATCATTAAAAGCCTTTGATGGCCTCTCAGGGGCGTACATGCGGAGAGAAAAATGTATGCGCCCAACATAGTGTAGTAAAAAACACCTCTTTATTTAAATCAGGTGAACGAACAAAAAATATATAAGCCAGCAATACAAGTTAAAAAGTTAAGAACAACTGCGATAGGCCCACGGTCCTCACCCATTCAGAGATTGTCCGATTTAGAGATTCCTGATGGTTGTTTTCTGGTTACAGCTGATGTCACATCATTGTACACAAACATCGCCCATCATTTAGGGCTTGAGGCAGTAAAATATTTTTTGAATAGGGATTCCACAGTTCAACTCAAACAGCAAGAGCTTATATGTGAACTCCTTTTATTTGCCACTCACCATAACTATTTTTGGTTTAACAAGGTTTTCTATTTATAAGTCAGGGGTGTGGCCATGGGGGCCCCCAGTTTGGCCAATCTCTTCATGGCCAAGTGGGAGGAGGATGTCTTCTATGCCCAGAGGAGATCAGAGCTGGTACTCTGGGCAAGATATATAGAGGACATCCTCCTCCTTTGGAATGACGATATGGAAAGCTTAACCCTATTCTTGGAGGGTCTCAATGTCAATGATAGGGGAATCCATCTTTCATTTGAAGCTAGCCCCACTAAGATCCAATGTCTTGATCTAAGAATTAAAGTTGTTAATAATAGGATTGTCACTAGCACGTTCTTTAAGCCAACAGATAGAAATTTGTACATTCCGACGGATAGTTGCCACCATAGGAACTGGCTCTGTGCTGTTCCAAGGGGTCAGTTCCTTAGACTCCATCTGAATTGTTGGAATGTAGAAGAGTTTGATTACCAGTCTAGACAATTGAGGGCCAGATTTGTTGACAAGGGTTACTCTCCATTGGATTTGGACACTGAGATTTCTCGTGTCAGGAATATGGACAGGGATACCTTTTTCCAGGAGAAGGTAAGACGTCCTAGAAAGGACCCAAAATGGTCCTTTTTCACGTCTTTTTCTAGCCAGCATAGGCAGATAGATCAGATCTTTAGACGACATTGGGTTGTAATTAAGAATGATGGAAGGCAGATATTGTTTAAAGATTGCTTCAAATATTATAACACCCCCCCCCCCCCACTTGACCCACCTATTTCCATAATTTAAAAGGTTTTTACCCATGTAAGAAATGCAGAGTTTGTGGCATTAATAAGCTGGGGAGAATAAAGACCTTGTCCTTTACTTCTAATATTACTAACCAACATTATCCCATTAAATCTTTTCTGACTTGTGCTACTACCAATGTAGTTTATCTTTTAACTTGCCCATGTGGCAAACACTATGTTGGGAGAACCACACAAAGTTTTTCTAAGTGGTTGGGTGAGCATATCTCCAATATTATTGGTGGAACCAAGAAGCACAGTGTGTTGAAACATTATGCTCATTACCACCATCAGGATTCTGCGGGCACCCTCTTCATGGCCATAGATAGATATGTTCCACCATGGAGGGGTGGCTCTAAAGTAAGAGGGTTTTCAAGACTTGAGACATATTGGATTTACGAGCTCCACTTTTATTATCCGTATGGCATGAATGTTGAGTGGGACATCAATGCCTTTATTAATAGTGCTTGATGTCCCACTCTACTGTTACCCTCTCCTTTGTTCACATCCTTGAGGGTAGTTTTTGTACCTGGAATGTTTTCAATAGATTTTAACCATTAGTCTTCATTTACAGGAGATTCATTGGTTGTTCTGATCTATGGAGCTCAAGGGTATATTATTCACTAGCACAGGGCTTTACACTTAATAACCTGAGCTTCGTTTTATGATTATTAATGTAAATGATGAGTCAGGTATAGAGTTGAGCGAACACCTGGATGTTCGGGTTCGCGAAAAAGTTCGGGTTCAGCACCGAACTTGACCCGAACCCCATTGAAGTCAATGGTGACCCGAACTTTTGGGCACAAAAATGGCTGCAAAAAAGTCCTGGAAAGGACTAGAGGGCAGCAAAATGGGGGTAAGAGTAGGACAAGTGCCCTGCAAACAAATGTGGATAGGGAAATAACTTAAAATCACATAAAAAAACTAAAAAATGGAGGAGGAGATGGATGTGGAGTAGGAGGTTGAGGAGGCGGTGACCGTGGCGGTGTAGGTGGAAGTGGCAATGGAGGAGGAGGGGTTAGCCAACACTGTTTTTTGTTTGTTTGTTTTTTTTTCTAATTGGGGTAGCCCCCATAATATTGAAACATATTTTTAAAAAAAAGGATACGTTCACTTAAGTATACCAATGGCTGTGTGAGGCCGGTATAAATGTCTATTCTGCACAAGGTACAGCCAAGTCTTGTGGGATCCATGCCTGGTTCATTTTAATAAACTTTAGCTTGTCCACGTTGGCTGTGGACAGGCGGCTGTGCTTGTCTGTGACAACGCCCCCTGCCGTGCTAAACACACGTTCAGACAATACACTGGCTGTAGGGCAGGCCAGCACCTCCAAGGCATAAAGGGCAAGCTCAGGCCATGTGCCCAATTTGGAGACCCAGAAGTTGAATGGGGCAGACCCATCAGTCAGTACATGTAGGCGTGTGCACACATACTGTTCCACCATGTTGCTGAAATGCTGCCTCCTGCTAAGACGTTGCCTATCATCTGGTGGTGCTGTTTGTTGCGGCGTGCTGCTGACAAAGCTTTTCCACATTTCGGCCATGCTAACCCTGCCTTCTGAGGCGCTGGCGGTGCCACAGCTGCGTTGGCGGCCTCTTCCTCCTCCTCCTCCTCTGCCTTCGCCTTGTGCTTCCACTGAGCCCCCTGTGTCATTTGGGAATGCCCTCAGCAGCGCGTCTACCAGCGTGCGCTTGTAGTCGCGCATCTTCTGATCACTATCCAGTGAGGGAATTAAGGACGGCACGTTGTCCTTGTAATGGGGATCCAGCAGGGTAGCCAGCCAGTAATCAGCACAAGTTACAATGTGGGCAACTCGGCTGTCATTGCAGCATGTAGTCGCTCATGTGTGCCAGGCTGCCCAGAGGCAAGCTGTCCTCTGTGGGAGGTGTATCATGTGTCCTCCGTATCCCCCACGCTCCAGTGATGCCACCCAGCTGTGAACACGGTTCCTACTCCTCATCATCATCCAGAACTGTGCCCTGGCTTGAAATTTTTTTACCTGGCCTATGCTGGTGTAGGATCCCACCCTCCGAGCCACTTGTGAATGACTGGCCTGATAACTGTGGAAATGACCCCTCTTCCTCCTGTGCCACATCCTCCTCCATCATCGCCCGAAGTGTTTTTTCAAGGAGACATAGAAGTGGGATAGTAACGCTGAGAACAGCGTCATCAGCACTGGCCATGTTGGTGGAGTACTCAAAACAATATGGTACACAGGTCCCGTGGTTACTGGACCATGTATCAGTGGTTATGTGGACCTTGCCACAGATGGCGTTGCGCAGTGCACACTTGATCTTGTCCCCGACTTGTTTGTGCAGGGAAGGGATGGCTCGTCTGGAAAAGTAGTGGCGGTTGGGCACCACGTACTGTGGGACAGCCGCCGCCATCAGGTTTTTAAAACTGTCCGTGTCCACCAGACGGAATGACAGCATTTCAAAGGCCAGGAATTTTGAAATGCTGGCATTCAGGGCCAGGGATCGCGGGTGGGTAGGGGGGACTTCCTCTTTCTCTCTAGTGTTTGGGAGATAGACAGCTATAAGCTTCCATGGTACCATGGTGTGGAAATGCTTGGGGACGGTGGCGGACATGGTGGCATTGCTGTCACATCGTCTGTTTGCTGGGTGGCAGGTGACACTGGCACTGTAGGGTGGAGGAAGAGGCAGAGGCAGCAGCAGAAGAGGAAGCAGGAGGAGCCCGAGACCTTTCTAGGATTTAGAGGTACTTATTCCACTGCAGCTTGTGCTTTGCATTTAGATGCCTGGTCATGCAGGTTGTGCTCAGGTTTAGAACATTTATGCCTCGCTTCAGGCTCTCATTGCACAGCGTGCAAACCACTTGTGTCTTGTCGCCAGCACATTGTCTGAAGAACTGCCATGCTGGGGAACGCCTTTGGTGTGCTAGGTCCCTGGGTGCGGTGGGTAGTAGCAGGCGTACTGTCTAGGGGACTGTGTTTTGTCATCATCATCAGAGACGTGCTGCGGTGGTATTTCCATGTCCTCATCTTGCAACAGAAGTGGTTGGGCATCAGTGCACTCAATGTCTTCCACTTCTGGGGCAGGGCTATGTGGATGGCCCACGGAATGCACACCAGCAGAGTCATCAAAACGCATAAGAGACTGCTGCATCACTTGGGGCTCAGACTGCTTGGCTGATTTACAAGGGGCTGAGGTGAAAGACAGATGGCCATAGGGTTCAGGTGCCAACTCTGAGCTTTCATCAAGGGACCGGGTGGGAGACAATGTGAAGGAACTGGAGGCATTGTCAGCCACCCAATCTACTATCGCTTGTACTTGTTCTGGCCTCACCATTCGTTGAGCGGCATTCGGGCCTACCATATAACGTTGAAGGTCCTGTCGGCTACTCGCACCTGAGGAAGGTGTTTCACTTGTGCGTGTAGCTGCCACAGATCGACCACGTCCTCTTCTTGTAACAGGAGCTTCACCAACACCAGCAGCTTATTTGACGCTCTCCTCATTCTGGACGCAAATGTACTATTTAGCAGAAATTTTGATTATTTTTTAAACCAGCAATGTCGACGCACTGTTTATTTTTGTGCAAGAAATACACAGCAAGGTGCAAATGTACTGTGTAGCACTCTTTATTAACCACTTGCCGACGGCTGATCGGCAAATGACGGCGACAAAGTGGCTCTGTAACGCGAATCGCCGTCATACGACGGCGGCCGCGAGATCGAGCCTAGTGAGCGCGCGCCCGCGCGCTCACTGTGTTCGGGGAGGGCCAGGGAGCGGGTGCGGTGGAGTCGATCTCCGCCGGCCACCCGCGATGCCCCCCCCCGGAGTGAAAGAACGGAGGTCCGTGTAAGTAAACACGGACCTCCGTTCTGTGAAGGGGGAAGGGCTGTGATCACAGCCTTCCTGTACACGGAGGCTGTGACCACTTCCCTTCCCCAGCTAGGGCAGCCCCCATACAGTAAGAACACGCCCAGGGAACACAGTTAACCCTTAGAGCGCCCCCTGCAGGTTAACCCCTTCACTGCCAATGGCATTTACACAGTAATCAGTGCATTTTTATAGCACTGATCGCTGTATAAATGCCAATGGTTCAAAAAAAGTGTCAAAATGGTCCGACATGACCGCTGAAATATCGCAGTACCGCTAAAAATCGCAGATCGCCGCCATTACTAGTAAAAAATAAAAAATAATTAAAAACCCCAGAAATTAATTCTCATCATCCGTAAACGCGACCACTTTTGCGCAAACCAATCAATAAACACCGATTGCGATTTTTTTTTTATCACAAATATGAGGAAGAATATAAATCGGCCAAAAACGGTGAAAAAAAAATGTTTTTTTATATATTTTTTTTGGATTTGTATTTTAGCAAAAAGTAAGAAATTTGGGTTTTTTTTGCAAAATTGTCGCTCTTCTTTTGTTTATAGCGGCGATCAGAAATGACGCAGAGGTGATCAAATATCACCAAAAGAAAACTCTATTTGTGGGAAAAAAAGGACGAAAATTTTGTTTGGGTACAACGTCGCACGACCGTGCAATTGTCAGTTCAAGCGACGCAGTGCCGAATCTCAAAAAGGGCTCCGGTCCTAAAGCTGGAAATCCTTCCGGGGCTGAAGTGGTTAATGCTAAAAAAAAGAATAATAAATTATTAACCTTTTTGTTTTAAAACAACAATGTAGACGCACTTTTTATTTTTGCGCAAGAAATGCACAGCAAGGTGCAAATGTACTGTGTAGCACTATTAATAATAACAAAAAAAAAAAAGAATAATAAATTATTATTCTTTTTTTTTTTTTAAAACAACAATGTAGACACACTTTTTTTGTGCAAGAAATGCACAGCAAGGTGCAAATGTAGCACTATTTATTAATATAATAAAAAAAAATTATTATTCTTTTTTTTTTAAACCAGCAATATAGACGCATCAGGATCCTCTCCCTATACCAGTATGAGATGATTTTAGAACACTAATCTGTCCCTCACACCAGCAGCAGGAACCTTTCCCTATAGCAAACAAAGAAAATAGAATCAAGGTGGGGACCACGCCCCATCAGGATAACTAGCACAAAACAGAACTTTATTGGATTGGTTGCTGTCTGGAGTGAACACAATAATACAGATGCTAAAAGATGCTTAAAAGAAAGCATTTATTGGTTACAATTAAAATATAAGTAAAATTGATCCCAAAAATTATCATACACGTTACATAACCATACAGAAGCGGTATAATAACATATTAATACATGGAATAGCGATCGACGTTTCGCAGTACTTCTGCTTCCTCAGGATCATTCCACGTATCTGTAGGTGTCTACTGATAAAACACAATTATATCAACATATAGATTTTTTTATCATAACATACATCTCAATTATTTCTCATCAATTGTATTGTGCTCACCCTTCTCCACCAATTCACCAGAGGTATTGCACCGCACACTGGGATCAGCAAGAAAATGCCCCCATCTCCCACCCAACGGCAGGTGGTGCCAGACCCACCAACCCTGTCTGGCGGATGTTGGACTGTCCCTTTTAGGGATAACGTCCCTTTCCAGTTAGTCTGTAAAATTAATACATAATATAGCACTAGCATAGTAGTCAAATAGAGTCAATCAATATTATAGGCGTAGGTAATAGATATAGTGATTGGGACAATTACTTCCTAATATTTTTAGATGGTGCATTCATCAGTCAGAATCTTTCTCCTCCCCTCCTGGAAGGGTATCTGACTCTATCATTATGCACCATATAGTGAATGACACTCCACAGAGGAATACATGCAAAACAAACCCACATTGTTGGTCCATACACATATTTAATATACATAGCGGCACCACAACAAGCAGCGCTCCCTAGCTCCACATATTCTTGGGTTCCTTGCAATGATTAAACTACCCCACTAGCCCACAGATTTGCCTACTGCTTGGAACTAAGCTCCCCATAGTGAACTTACCTTGTGCCTGATCGACCGGAGAAGCACGGCAGCGGAGCGCCCAAGCCTCCGTACTCCGCCGTGTCTCCGGTCCGACTAAAGAACAATCCGATCGGAAGTTACAGAGCCGCGAGGCTCTCCGGCGTCACTTCCGATCCAAGCGTCTAAGGGGGGGCCCATGCACGGCGACCCCTTTGCAGCCAGGATAGTACATCCGCCGCATCTGGGGAGCCACGCATCGCCCTCCAATCCCAGGTGAATCTTCACCCGGGGGATGACAGGAGGTAACCAACCGTCCGCCGTCATACCCAGGCGCCCGAACATCTGCCACCTGAGCAGGAGGAAACAAGGACATCCCTCCCCATCACACCGCACAGCGCCACCTAGTGGAAAAAGGGCAGAGAAGCAGAAAAAATGTTTTTGATACAATACAGACAGTAATTCAGCCATAACTGCCAACAATTAGACCGGTACAAAAATGCATTCTAAAACAATGATATCTAATGAACAATCATAGAAAATTCTTGTTCACTTGGAGATTTCCCTATAGCAGTATGAGATGATTTTAGAACACTAATTTGTCCCTCACACCAGCAGCAGGAACCTCTCCCTATACCAGTATGATATGATTTTAGAACAATAATCTGTCCCTCACAGCAGCAGCAGGAACCTCTCCCTATAGCAGTATGAGATGATTTTAGAGCACTAATCTATCCCTCACAGCAGCAGCTGGAACCTCTCCCTATAGCAGTATGAGATGATTTTAGAGCACTAATCTATCCCTCACAGCAGCAGCAGGAACCTCTCCCTATAGCAGTATGAGATGATTTTAGAAACGCTAATCTATCCCTCACACCAGCACCAGGAAGGAACATCTCCCTATAGCAGTATGAGATGATTTTAAAACACTAATCTATCTCTCACAGCAGCAGCAGAAACCTCTCCCTATAGCAGTATGAGATGAGTTTAGAACGATAATCTGTCCCTCACAGCAGCAGCAGGAACCTTTCCCTATAGCAGTATGAGATGATTTTAGAACACTAATCTATCCCTCACAGCAGCAACAGGAACCTCTCCCTATAGCAGTATGATGATTTAAGAACACTAATCTATCCCTCACAGCAGCAGCAGGAACCTCTCCCTATACCAGTATGAGATGATTTTAGAGCACTAATCTGTCCCTCACAGCAGCAGCAGGAACCTCTCCCTATAGCAGTATGAGATAATTTTAGAGCACTAATCCATCCCTCACAGGAGCAGCAGGAACCTCTCCCTATAGCAGTATGAGATGATTTTAGAAACGCTAATCTATCCCTCACACCAGCACCAGGAAGGAACATCTCCCTATAGCAGTATGAGATTATTTTAAAACACTAATCTATCTCTCACAGCAGCAGCAGCAGAAACCTCTCCCTATAGCAGTATGAGATGATTTTAGAACACTAATCTGTCCCTCACACCAGCAGCAGGAACCTCTCCCTATACCAGTATGATATGATTTTAGAAAACTAATCTGTCCCTCACACCAGAAGCAGGAACCTCTCCCTATACCAGTATGATATAATTTTAGAACACTAATCTGTCCCTCACAGCAGCAGCAGGAACCTCTCCCTATACCAGTATGAGATGATTTTAGAACACTAATCAGTTCCTCACACCAGCAGCAGGAACCTCTCCCTATACCAGTATGATATGATTTTAGAACACTAATCTGTCCCTCACACCAGCAGCAGGAACCTCTCCCTATACCAGTATGATATGATTTTAGAACACTAATCTGTCCCTCACAGCAACAGAAGGAACCTCTCCCTAAAGCAGTATGAGATGATTTTAGAACGCTAATCTGTCCCTCACAGCAGCACCAGGAACCTCTCCCTATAGCAGTATGAGATGATTTGAGAACACTAATCTATCCCTCACAGGAGCAGCAGGAACCTCTCCCTATAGCAGTATGAGATGATTTTAGAAACGCTAATCTATCCCTCACACCAGCACCAGGAAGGAACATCTCCCTATAGCAGTATGAGATGATTTTAAAACACTAATCTATCTCTCACAGCAGCAGCAGAAACCTCTCCCTATAGCAGTATGAGATGAGTTTAGAACGATAATCTGTCCCTCACCGCAGCAGCAGGAACCTTTCCCTATAGCAGTATGAGATGATTTTAGAACACTAATCTATCCCTCACAGCAGCAACAGGAACCTCTCCCTATAGCAGTATGATGATTTAAGAACACTAATCTATCCCTCACAGCAGCAGCAGGAACCTCTCCCTATACCAGTATGAGATGATTTTAGAGCACTAATCTGTCCCTCACAGCAGCAGCAGGAACCTCTCCCTATAGCAGTATGAGATAATTTTAGAGCACTAATCTATCCCTCACAGGAGCAGCAGGAACCTCTCCCTATAGCAGTATGAGATGATTTTAGAAACGCTAATCTATCCCTCACACCAGCACCAGGAAGGAACATCTCCCTATAGCAGTATGAGATGATTTTAAAACACTAATCTGTCCCTCACAGCAACAGCAGGAACCTCTCCCTATAGCAGTATGAGATGATTTTAGAACGCTAATCTATCCCTCACACCAGCACCAGGAACCTCTCCCTGTAGCAGTATGAGATGATTTTAGAACACTAATCTATCCCTCACAGCAGCAGCAGGAACCTCTCCCTATAGCAGTATGAGATGATTTTAGAACGCTAATCTATCCCCCACACCAGCATCAGGAAGGAACCTCTCCCTATAGCAGTGTGATATGATTATAGAAAACGAATCTGTCCCTCACACCAGCAGCAGGAACCTCTCCCTATTCCAGTATGATATGATTTTAGAACATTAATCTGTCCCTCACAGCAGCAGCAGGAACCTCTCCCTATAGCAGTATGAAATGATTTTAGAATGCTAATCTATCCCTCACACCAGCACCAGGAACATCTCCCTATAGCAGTATGAGATGATTTTAGAACACTAATCTATTCCTCACAGCAGCAGCAGGAACCTCTCCCTATAGCAGTATGAGATGATTTTAGAACACTAATCTATCCCTCACACCAACACTAGGAAGGAACCTCTCCCTATAGCAGTATGAGATGCTTTTAGAACACTAATCTGTCCCTCACAGCAGCAGCTGGAACCTCTCCCTATACCAGTATGATATGATTTTAGAACACTAATCTATCCCTCACAGCAGCAGCAGGAACCTCTCCCTATAGAAGTATGAGATGATTTTAGAAACGCTAATCTATCCCTCACACCAGCACCAGGAAGGAACATCTCCCTATAGCAATATGAGATTATTTTAAAACACTAATCTATCTCTCACAGCAGCAGCAGCAGAAACCTCTCCCTATAGCAGTATGAGATGATTTTAGAACACTAATCTGTCCCTCACACCAGCAGCAGGAACCTCTCCCTATACCAGTATGATATGTCTAATCACAAGATTTTAGTAGAGTATGACGATATCCCTCTCCAAAGACGACG
>BLSH010104972.1:252875-266843 GCA_018402905.1 Glandirana rugosa | reverse complement strand
TGTGGTTGTTTCTCTCTTGCTTTGACACATACGTTGCGGATTGGATCCTTTCCCTGGATGTGAGTCGAGAGAAGTCGGAGACGTATTCCTCCTCACCAAGTGTCCACCCAGGCCCAAAGGCATTCCAGTCCCCCAGGATTACCCCGTCACTGGCACCAGAGGTCCTTCACTGACATCAGAGGTCCCCCCAGGAATTAGAGGTCCTTCATTGGCACCAGAGGTCCCCCAGGAATTATAACACCGGTTCCACGGATCTGAGGAGCAACTATCCGGTTGGGATTTAAAAACACCCGCGTATATACCACTACCATCTGGTAAGCCCCCATCTATCTATTTATTTTCATATCGGAAATACTCCAGAGATATGCTGCTATATGGTTGAACTGTCTTCATCATACCTTAAAAGACTACCTTCTGAATCTAATTTAACACAGGCGCTGCATATGTGTTTTTCACTAATCTGTCCTTCACACCAGCACCAGGAAGGAACCTCTCCCTATACCAGTATGATATGATTTTAGAACACTAATCTGTGGATCACAGCAGCAGCAGGAACCTCTCCCTATACCAGTATGAGATGATTTTAGAACACTAATCTGTTCCTCCCAGCAGCAGCAGGAACCTCTCCCTATACCAGTATGAGATGATTTTAGAACACTAATCTGTCCCTCATACCAGCAGCAGGAACCTCTCCCTGTAGCAGTATGATATGATTTTAGAACACTAATCTGTCCCTCACAGCAGCAGTAGGAACCTCTCCCTATGCCAGTATGAGAAGATTTTAGAACACTAATCTGTCCATCACACCAGCAGCAGCAGGAAGCTCTTCCTATAGCAGTATGAGATGATATTAGAATGCTAATCTATCCTTCACAGCAGCAGCAGTAACCTCTCCCTATAGCAGTATGATATGATTTTAGAACACGAATCTGTCCCCCACACCAGCACCAGGAAGGAACCTCTCCCTATACCAGTATGATATGATTTTAGAACACTAATCTGTCCCACACAACAGCAGCAGGAACCTCTCCCTATACCAGTATGAGATGATTTTAGGACGCTAATCTGTCCCTCACAGCAGCAGCAGGAACATCTCACTATACCAGTATGATATGATTTTAGAACACTAATCTGTTCCTCACTGCAGCAGCAGGAACCTTTCCCTATAGCAGTATGAGATGATTTTAGAACACTAATCAGTCCCTCACACCAGCAGCAGTCACCTCTTCCATTACCAGTATGAGATGATTTTAGAACACTAATCTGTCCCTCACAGCAGCAGCAGGAACATCTCCCTATACCAGTATGATATGATTTTAGAACACTAATCTGTCGCTCACTGCAGCAGCAGGTACCTCTCCCTATAGCAGTATGACATTATTTTAGAACACTAATCTGTCCCTCACACCAGCAGCAGGAACCTCTCCCTGTACCAGTATGATATGATTTTAGAACACTAATCTGTCCCTCACAGCAGCAGCAGGAATCTCTCCCTATACCAGTTTGAGATGATTTTAGAACACTAATCTGTCCCTCACACCAGCAGCAGGAACCTCTCTCTCTATAGCAGTATGATATGATTTTAGAACACTAATCTGTCCCTCACACCATCACCGGGAAGTAACTTTTCCCTATACCAGTATGATATGATTTTAGAACACTAATCTGTCCCTCACAGCAGCAGCAGGAACCTCTCCCTATGTCAGTATGAGATGATTTTAGAACACTAATCTGTCCCTCACACCAGCAGCAGGAACCTCTCCCTATACCAGTATGATATGAATTTAGAACACTAATCTGTCCCTCACAGCAGCAGCAGGAACCTCTCCCTATAGCAGTATGAGATGATTTTGGAACACTAATCTGTCCCCCACACCAGCAGCAGAAACCTCTCACTATACCAGTATTATATGATTTTAGAACACTAATCTGTCCTTCACACAAGCACCAGGAAGGAACCTCTCCCTTTACCAGTATGATATGATTTTAGAACACTAATCTGTCCCTCACAGCAGCAGCAGGAACCTCTCCCTATACCAGTATGAGATGATTTTAAAACACTAATCTGTCCCTCCCAGCAGCAGCAGGAACCTCTCCCTATACCAGTATGAGATGATTTTAAAACACTAATCTGTCCCTCCCAGCAGCAGCAGGAACCTCTCCCTGTACCAGTATGATATGATTTTAGAACACTAATCTGTCCCTCACACCAGCAGCAGGAACCTATCGCTATACCGGTATGATATGATTTTAAAACACTAATCTGTCCTTCCCAGCAGCAGCAGGAACCTCTCCCTGTACCAGTATGATATGATTTTAGAACACTAATCTGTCTTTCACACCAGCAGCAGGAACCTCTCGCTATACCGGTATGATATGATTTTAGAACGCTAATCTGTCCCTCACGCCAGCAGCAGGAACCTCTCCCTATATCAATATGATATGAATTTAGAACACTAATCTGTCACTCACAGCAGCAGCAGGAACCTCTTCCTATAGCAGTATGAGATGATATTAGAACGCTAATCTATCCCTCACAGCAGCACCAGTAACCTCTCCCTATAGCAGTATGATATGATTTTAGAACACTAATCTGTCCATCACAGCAGCAGCAGGTACCTCTCCCTATAGCAGTATGATATGATTTTAGAACACTAATGTTTCCCTCACAGCAGCACCAGGAACCTCTCCCTATAGCAGTATGATTTTTTTAGAACACTAATCTGTCCCTTACACCAGCAGCAGGAACCTCTCCCTATACCAGTATGATATGATATTAGAACACTAATCTGTCTCTCACAGCAGAGGCAGTAACCTCTCCCTATAGCAGTATGAGATGATTTTAGAACACTAATCTGTCCCTCACGCCAGCAGCAGAAACCTCTCACTATACCAGTATTATATGATTTTAGAACACTAATCTGTCCTTCACACCAGCACCAGTAAGGAACCTCTCCCTATACCAGTATGATATGATTTTAGAACACTAATCTGTCCCTCCCAGCAGCAGCAGGAACCTCTCCCTATACCAGTATGAGATGATTTTAGAACACTAATCTGTCCCTCACAGCAGCAGCAGGAACTTCTCCCTATAGCAGTATGAGATGATTTTAAAACACTAATCAGTCCCGCACACCAGCAGCAGGAACCTCTTCCTATACCAGTATGATATGATTTTAGAACACTAATCTGTCCCTCATACCAGCAGCAGGAACCTCTCCCTTTAGCAGTATGATATGATTTTAGAACACTAATCTGTCCATCACAGCAGCAGTAGGAACCTCTCCCTATGCCAGTATGAGATGATTTTAGAACACTAATCGGTCCCTCACACCAGCAGCAGGAACCTCTCCCTATACCGGTATGATATAATTTTAGAACGCTAATCTGTCCCTCACGCCAGCAGCAGGAACCTCTACCTATACCAGTATGATATGAATTTAGAACACTAATCTGTCCCTCACAGCAGCAGCAGGAACCTCTTCCTATAGCAGTATGAGTTGGTATTAGAACGCTAATCTATCCCTCACAGCAGCACCAGTAACCTCTCCCTATAGCAGTATGATATGATTTTAGAACACTAATCTGTCCCTCACAGCAGCAGCAGGAACCTCTCCATATAGCAGTATGATATGATTTTAGAACACTAATATTTCCCTCACAGCAGCAGCAGGAACCTCTCCCTATAGCAGTATGAGATGATTTTAGAACATTAATCTGTCCCTCACACCAGCAGCAGGAACCTCTCCCTATACCAGTATGATATGATTATAGAACACTAATCTGTCCCTCACACCAGCAGCAGGAACCTCTCCCTATTCCAGTATGATATGATTATAGAACACTAATCTGTCCCTCACACCAGCAGCAGGAACCTCTCCCTATACCAGTATGATATGATTATAGAACACTAATCTGTCCCTCACACCGGCAGTAGGAACCTCTCCCTATTCCAGTATGATATGATTTTAGAACAGTAATCTGTCCCTCACAGCAGCAGCAGGAACCTCTCCCTATAGCAGTATGAGATGATTTTAGAATGCTAATCTATCCCTCACACCAGCACCAGGAACATCTCCCTATAGCAGTATGAGATGATTTTAGAACACTAATCTATCCCTCACACCAGCACCAGGAAAGAACCTCTCCCTATATCAGTATGAGATGGTTGTAGAACACTAATCTATCCCTCACAGCAGCAGCAAGAACCTCTCCCTATAGCAGTATGAGATGATTTTAGAACGCTAATCTTTCCCTCACACCAGCACCAGGAAGGAATCTCTCCCTATAGCAGTATGAGATGATTTTTGAACACTAATCTATCCCTCACAGCAGCAGCAGAAACCTCTCCCTATGGCAGTATGAGATGATTTTAGAACACTAATCTGTCCCTCACAGCAACAGCAGGAACCTCTCCCTATAGCAGTATGAGATGATTTTAGAACGCTAATCTATCCCTCACACCAGCACCAGGAACCTCTCCCTATAGTAGTATGAGATGATTTTAGAACACTAATCTATCCCTCACAGCAGCAGCAGGAACCTCTCCCTATAGCAGTATGAGATGATTTTAGAGCGCTAATCTATCCCTCACACCAGCATCAGGAAGGAACCTCTCCCTATAGCAGTGTGATATGATTATAGAAAACTATTCTGTCCCTCACACCAGCAGCAGGAACCTCTCCCTATTCCAGTATGATATGATTTTAGAACAGTAATCTGTCCCTCACAGCAGCAGCAGGAACCTCTCCCTATAGCAGTATGAAATGATTTTAGAATGCTAATCTATCCCTCACACCAGCACCAGGAACATCTCCCTATAGCAGTATGAGATGATTTTAGAACATAATCTATTCCTCACAGCAGCAGCAGGAACCTCTCCCTATAGCAGTATGAGATGATTTTAGAACACTAATCTGTCCCTCACAGCAGCAGCTGGAACCTCTCCCTATACCAGTATGATATGATTTTAGAACACTAATCTATCCCTCACAGCAGCAGCAGGAACCTCTCCCTATAGAAGTATGAGATGATTTTAGAAACGCTAATCTATCCCTCACACCAGCACCAGGAAGGAACATCTCCCTATAGCAGTATGAGATGATTTTAAAACACTAATCTATCTCTCACAGCAGCAGCAGCAGAAACCTCTCCCTATAGCAGTATGAGATGATTTTAGAACACTAATCTGTCCCTCACACCAGCAGCAGGAACCTCTCCCTATACCAGTATGATATGATTTTAGAACGATAATCTGTCCCTCACAGCAGCAGCAGAAACCTCTCCCTATAGCAGTATGAGATGATTTTAGAACACTAATCTGTCCCTCACACCAGCAGCAGGAACCTCTCCCTATACCAGTATGATATGATTTTAGAACACTAATCTGTCCCTCACACCAGCAGCAGGAACCTCTCCCTATACCAGTATGATATGATTTTAGAACACTAATCTGTCCCTCACAGCAACAGAAGGAACCTCTCCCTAAAGCAGTATGAGATGATTTTAGAACGCTAATCTGTCCCTCACACCAGCACCAGGAACCTCTCCCTATAGCAGTATGAGATGATTTGAGAACACTAATCTATACCTCACAGCAGCAGCAGGAACCTCTCCCTATAGCAGTATGAGATGATTTTAGAACACTAATCTATCCCTCATAGCAGCAGCAGGAACCTCTCCCTATAGCAGTATGAGATGATTTTAGAACGCTTATCTATCCCTCACACCAGCATCAGGAAGGAACCTCTCCCTATAGCAGTATGAGATGATTTTAGAACACTAATCTATCCCTCACAGCAGCAGCAGGAACCTCTCCCTATAGCAGTATGAGATGATTTTAGAACGCTAATCTTTTCCTCACACCAGCACCAGGAAGGAATCTCTCCCTATAGCAGTATGAGATGATTTTTGAACACGAATCTATCCCTCCCAGCAGCAGCAGAAACCTCTCCCTTTGGCAGTATGAGATGATTTTAGAACACTAATCTGTCCCTCACAGCAACAGCAGGAACCTCTCCCTATAGCAGTATGAGATGATTTTAGAACGCTAATCTATCCCTCACACCAGCACCAGGAACCTCTCCCTATAGCAGTATGAGATGATTTTAGAACACTAATCTATCCCTCACAGCAGCAGCAGGAACCTCTCCCTATAGCAGTATGAGATGATTTTAGAACGCTAATCTAGACCTCACACCAGCATCAGGAAGGAACCTCTCCCTATAGCAGTATGAGATGATTTTAGAACACTAATCTATCCCTCACAGGGGCATCAGGAACCTCTCCCTATAGCAGTATGAGATGATTTTAGAACACTAATCTATCCCTCACAGCAGCAGCAGGAACCTCTCCCTATAGCAGTATGAGATGATTTTAGAACGCTAATCTATCCCTCACACCAGCACCAGGAAGGAACCTCTTCCTATATCAGTGTGAGATGGTTGTAGAACACTAATCTATCCCTCACAGCAGCAGCAGGAACCTCTCCCTATAGCAGTATGAGATGATTTTAGAGCGCTAATCTTTTCCTCACACCAGCACCAGGAAGGAATCTTTCCCTATAGCAGTATGAGATGATTTGTGAACACGAATCTATCCCTCACAGCAGCAGCAGAAACCTCTCCCTTTGGCAGTATGAGATGATTTTAGAACACTAATCTGTCCCTCACAGCAACAGCAGGAACCTCTCCCTACAGCAGCATGAGATGATTTTAGAACGCTAATCTATCCCTCACACCAGCACCAGGAACCTCTCCCTATAGCAGTATGAGATGATTTTAGAACACTAATCTATCCCTCACAGCAGCAGCAGGAACCTCTCCCTATAGCAGTATGAGATGATTTTAGAACGCTAATGTATCCCTCACACCAGCACCAGGAAGGAACCTCTCCCTATATCAGTATGAGATGGTTGTAGAACACTAATCTATCCCTCGCAGCAGCAGCAGGAACCTCTCCCTATAGCAGTATGAGATGATTTTAGAACGCTAATCTTTTCCTCACACCAGCACCACGAAGGAATCTCTCCCTATAGCAGTATGAGATGATTTTTGAACACGAATCTATCCCTCACAGCAGCAGCAGAAACCTCTCCCTATGGCAGTATGACATGATTTTAGAACACTAATCTGTCCCTCACACCAGCACCAGGAAGGAATCTCTCCCTATAGCAGTATGAGATGATTTTTGAACCCTAATCTATCCCTCACAGCAGCAGCAGGAACCTCTCCCTATACCAGTATGATATGATTTTAGAACACTAATCTGTCCCTCACAGCAACAGCAGGAACCTCTCCCTATAGCAGTATGAGATGATTTTAGAACGCTAATCTATCCCTCACACCAGCACCAGGAACCTCTCCCTATAGCAGTATGAGGTGATTTTAGAACACTAATCTGTCCCTCACAGCAGCAGCAGGAACCTCTCCCTATAGCAGTATGAGATGATTTTAGAACACTAATCTATCCCTCACAGCAGCAGCAGGAACCTCTCCCTATAGCAGTATGAGATGATTTTAGAACACTAATCTATCCCTCACACTAACACCAGGAAGGAACCTCTCCCTATAGCAGTATGAGATGATTTTAGAACACAAATCTATCCCTCACAGCAGCAGCAGAAACCTCTCCCTTTGGCAGTATGAGATGATTTTAGAACGCTAATCTATCCCTCACAGCAGCAGCAGGAACCTCTCCCTATAGCAGTAAGAGATGATTTTAGAACACTAATCTATCCCTCACAGCAGCAGCAGGAACCTCTCCCAATAGCAGTATGAGATGATTTTAGAACGCTAATCTATCCCTCACACCAGCACCAGGAAGGAACCTCTCCCTATATCAGTATGAGATGGTTGTAGAACACTAATCTATCCCCCACAGCAGCAGCAGGAACCTCTCCCTATAGCAGTATGAGATGATTTTAGAACGCAAATCTTTCCCTCACACCAGCACCAGGAAGGAATCTCTCCCTATAGCAGTATGAGATGATTTTTGAATACTAATCTATCCCTCACAGCAGCAGCAGAAACCTCTCCCTATGGCAGTATGAGATGATTTTAGAACGCTAATCTATCCCTCACACTAGCGCCAGGAACCTCTCACTATACTAAGTATGAGATGATTTTAGAACACTAATCTTTCCTTCACAGCGGCGGCAGCATCCTCTCCCTACACTAGCCTGAGAGCATGTGACATGCAGCGCTACGTCACTCCAGCTCATATCGGGGCTGGGGCACATGATGCACTGACCAATCACAGCCATGCCATAAGTAGGAATGGCTGTGATGGCTTCTAAGGGCAAACTAGTGAAACCCTTGTTGATTGGCTGCCCTGCAGCTATTCAAAAGGCACGAAAAATACCTGAACCCAGACTTTTTCTCAAATGTCTGGGTTCGGGACACGGACACCCCAAAGTCCGATACGAACCCGAACTTTACAGTTCGGGTTCACTCAACTCTATTCAGGTAGTGATAATGCCCATTATATTGTTTACCACTATATGGCGATATCACAGTGTTCATTACACGTTTCTATCTTCCGATTTTTGACACAATATATCAACTGGATTTTATGGTTTTATGTTTTTGTGCATCTTTTATTATTTATTTTCATGTTTTAATATTGTTTAATATATAGATATTTTTGCTTAAATTGATGTCAGTTGTTCAGACCCGTCTATGCTGAAAGGTTGACGTATTCCAGTTGATCCTGGGTCATGTCCGAATTTCCTCTTCTGCCTTCCAGTCTGGCTGGGCTTAATTTCCGCTTTGCGGTCCACCTGTCCCTGGGCGCTATCCACATTCCTCTCCCTGGTTTACGGTTTGGTATTGTTTACTTCCGGTTTACGGAGGGGGTATGTGAATGACGCGACTCCCGCCTATGAGTATGGAGTGGGTGGGTGGATGCAACGTGATCACTTCTGGGTTATTTTTACGGACTCACTTCCTGTGTGGGTGGGTCCGAACGCGGTTTGGATCACGCACCTTTTGTCTAGTGGTGGGCGTGCTTGAGAGGCCCGACATCCAGAATGAGGTGTGAGGTGCACGCCGATACCATGCGGGCGGAAGTACCGATCCATAATCTCGATTTGATTTGATCCTGTACCAATTTGTCACATTGTGGGGTGAATGTATTTAAACTGCGGTAGTGGCGCACGGCCCCTATACCCCAGGCGATGTCCATGCGGACAAAACGCGTAGGGTGAGAACCGTGGGCCTATCGCAGTTGTTCTTAACCTTTTAACTTGTATTGCCGGCTTATATATTTTTTGTTTGTTCATCTGTTTTAAATAAAGAGGTGTTTTTTTACTAAACTATGTGGGGTGCATACATTTTTCTCTCCGCATGTACCCCCCTGAGAGGCCATCAAAGGCTTCTAATGATCTAGTGCTCCATGATTGCTGATTAAAAGGGAGAGCCCCTCGTATCGATTCCACAGAGGCTGTGAACCTGGAACATCTGACAGCAGGTCGGAGGAGCAGATCCATCCCTGTGATGAACCCACATAAGCTCGACTGATCCACCGGTCGTATGATCGAGTGGATCCAACCTTTCCGGTAAAAGTCCATCTTATCTTATTTTGTGTATGAGCCAAGAGAGGTCTACCCCTGGACTTGGATCAACTTTATTCTGTGTATTGAAGTTGGAGGGTTTCGTTTTCTAGCTTTATTCGTCAAGATCACGTTTGTGGACTTCATTGGAGTGTGTTATTACTACTATACCTACCTCATTTATTTTATATTGAATATATGAATCAATTCACTATTTATTTACATTTTATGAGTCATATCACAATTTTTTTCACATTTGTAATTTTTAGCGCAACACTTTCTTTTTGTTATTTTATTTGCATTATATGTTCTAATGCAATGTGTGCAGCTTGCTTTATCCTCTTGCGCAATATTTTTCCTTTCATTATCTTTACACATTACATAGGGTGCCTTGTTTTAACCATCAAGCAATCAACCCTGAAAAGTATAAAACCAAAGAATAATCCAGTGAATTCTGTCTCATTTGGGGCAGAGCAGCGAATCCAAGTGACCACACCCACATGTCCACAGTATTCTTAAAGTATTATATAGCACGCTTTTTCCTCTCTGCAAAGCAGAGTTTTGAATAGATGCCATGTACATAAGTGTGCATATATCTTGTACTAAGGCTACAGACTGTTCACTTTGCAAGGGAAATTGCACTTTCCAAAGTAACGTTGCCCCCCCCCAACTTAATGGGGGGCAATTGCCCCCTCATCTGAATTGGTGAAGCGCTGTTGGCTTCCATCATCCAATCAAGTTCAAGCAAAGATGCACATGATTGGGTATTCTTTCCAAAGTGAAATTTCACCACATTCACTAAGCTGTGGGGAAAATTTACCCTGCAAGTGTACAGTCTGTTTGCTTTCAGTAAATCAACCACATTGTGCAGGAAAGTGTGTGTATCATGTACTTGAGGGATTAAACAGCACAAGCACTTCTAAAAGAAATTTAAAATTCCCCAAAGGAATCCAAACTACCTTCCTATCTCAGCCTTAAGAGACACAAATCACAGATAGAATAAAATAAATTACACAGTCCCCAGAAAGGTTCAGATCTACGGTCTGTACTTTTTACAACTTTCCAGTCTAATTGCAGTAATAAAACTTAAGAGCAATTTCCCCCTCCAATCAGAAAAAGAGCACAGCAACAACTAGGCTGTAATTCCAACACTAAATTACACTTTGAAGATACTCAATAAAAGTCTTATTATGTCCACATCCCTGAAGAAAAACAACTTATTGTGAGATACAAGCTTCTAGTTTATCCACAGAAATGCACTATAGCATTCTAGCAATGTCTCCGGAGTGCCTCTCCAGACAACACAGTCATTAATCAGTGCAGCTTGTGCTCATTTAGGAGAGATCTCATCTGATACCCTGAGAAATGCAGTGTAGTCATTGCTGGAGTGCATGAAAACAAGAACTATGTAAATGTGTTTCAGTTAGGCTTAACTTTTTTAATGGGATTTCAACTACTTATTTAGACCCCTCTAAACCACTTCAGCTCTCAGACCTTTGTACATTTTAGGCAACTTTGCATGTTGTTATGGGCCTGCTTATTCAAGCATATTCCTCTAAAGTGTGTACTTGTCTCAATTAAAAGTACTTTTGTCTGATGCTTCCTTCCTCTGCTATCAGCATGAATCACTTCTGACAAGTTTTTCCTGACAGCAAGAGAAAACATGGTGACAGGGGAGGGACCTCCAGCAGATTGACAGCCTCTACTCTGTTCCTGTATGCTGTGTGAAGGGGGGTGTGTCCCTTCCCTCCAATCAGCTCTCAGAGCTCTCCTTACTAAGGTAAACAGAGTGTGACTTCAGCTCTCCGCCCCCTTTTTTCTGAACTCCCAGGCAAGCTTATAAAGTTATCACTTTAACCACTTCCCGACCGCCGGACGTCTAAAGACGTCCTTGTCTTTGAGTGGTGATCTCTGAATGATGCCAGCACCTACCAGCATCACTCAGGTATCATTTTTTTCTGCCGGCGATTCCCTGCACCATAAGAACGATCATAGCGGCAGTTCAGCTGCTTGATCGTTCTTATCGGCAGTGGGAGGGGACGCCCCCCCTCCCGCCGCCCTCCGGTGCTTCTCCCGGGCCGCTCGTGCCATCGGCGGCCCGGAGAACAGATCCGTCGCCGGCGGTTGCTGTGCGTAGTGATGACTGATGACCAGATGGTCAACAGTCATCTCAATGCGCCTCGGAGGCCCGGGCACGACGTATGACGTCACGTCCGGGTCACGTGATGTAAACAATGACCGTTTACTCGGCGGAAAAGACCGAGATCGCTTGTTTTTTTTTTTCAGATCTCGGTCTTTCCAGCCTAGAGGGGAGGTGTGAGGTCTTATTGACCCCATATCTCCCCATAAAGAGGGCCTGTCACGCAAGATTTCTATTACAGGGGATGTTTACATTCCTTGTAATAGGAATAAAATTAATCAAAAAAAAATTTAAAGAGAAAGTGTAAAAAATAAAAAAATAAAGGTAAAATAAATAATTAAAAAAAAAATTTAAAGCGCCCCGTCCCCGCGAGCTCGCGCACAGAAGCGAACGCACGCGTTAGTCGCGCCCGCATATGTAAACGTTGTTCAAATCACACATGTGAGGTATCGCCGCGTGCGTTAGAGCGAGAGCAATAATTATAGCCCAAGACCTCCAATGTAACTCTAAACATGTAACCAGTAAAACATTTTAACGCATCACCTATGGAGATTTTTAGGTACCAACGTTTGGCGCCATTTCCTGAGTGGGCGCAATTTTATAGCGTGACATGTTGGGTATCTATTTACTCGGCGTAACATTATCTTTCACAATATACAAAAAAATTGGGCTAACTTTACTGTTCTGTTTTTTTTTTTAATTCATGAAACTTTCCAAAAAAAAACGTGTTTGAAAAATTGCTGCGCAAATACCGCGTGACATAAAAAGTTGCAATGACCACCATTTTATTCCCTAAGATCTCTGCTAAAAATATATATATAATGTTTGGGGGTTCTGAGTAATTTTCTAGCAAAAAAACGATGATTATTACATGTAGGAGAGAAATGTCAGAATTGGCCTGGTTGCGAAGTGGTTAAACAGATGTAGAGAAGAGATGCTACAGATAAACAGGTACAACTTATGTAGGAGGATTTGTTTAATCTCTGTGTATCACCTGAGGCCAGTCACTTGACTGGGTATATGGAAGGGTTTACAACCACTTTAATTAAGATTACATAGCACATGCATTGCTTTTTTATTTTATTTTAGAACAAACTGGGCTTTCATTTGACAATATTGTTCAGCAGAAAAAAAAAGTCTATGTCATCTATAGACAAAAAGACACAACCCCCCCCCAAAAACCAAAAAACTATTTGACCAGTATTCGTTTTAAAATATGCAGTGTTTCTGTAAATGAAACATATATATTTCATTTTCCACAACTTCCCCCTCCCACTCCCAACTCTATGCCCATTTTACATGGAATCTTAAGGTGGTTGTAAACCTCAGACATGAAACATGAGCAAAGTATATCACTCTATAGTGTGTAGTTGTCTCAATTAAGAGCACTAAGTGTAATTTAAGTCTGCTTCTTGTTCATTTGCTATCAGCATGAGTCCTTTCTGACAAATTTTCCTGACACCAAGAGCTAAAAAGGAGACAGGTGAGGGAGCTCTATCACACAGCCTGTGATTGACAGCCTCAGCTCTGTCTCTGTGTGCTGTGTGAAAGGGAGTGTTTCCCTTCCCTCCAATAAGCTCCCACTGAGCTCTACAGAGTGTAACTTCAGCTTCTTACCCCCTGCTTTCTGACAGTTAAGCTTTCAGACAAGCTTTATACCTTCTGGACTGGAGCGGATGTAGAGAAGAGAAGACTGCAGATAAACAGGCACAACTTATGCAGGAGGATTTGTTTCATCTCTGTGTATCACCTGAGGCCAGTCACTTCACTGGGTATATGTGAGGGTTTACAACCACTTTAAAGCATTAACCAGAAAGAAAAAAAGAAAACAATAAGAACATACAAACTTAGACATTGGCTGTCATACATACTCGTACAACTAACCAATCCCTTAGTAAATTTTGACCATTGAACTAACTTATGGATATTACTTTTATTACTTTGCGGTGGGAACTCTGAAGGATTGGGTTTGACTTATTTCCCTTAACAGTAGGACCAAAATATATAAGCGTTATCTGCCACTTGACCATCTGTCTTCTAACAATTAGCAATTACAGGCGGTCACCGGGTTACAAACAAGATAGGGACTGTAGGTTCGTTCTTAAGTTAAATTTGTAAGTCAGAACAGGTTCATTTTTTAAGTGTAGCTTCCACCAAAAAAACTATTTTTAAGCTTTTTGGATAGCATAGGGAAGGGGTAACACCCCCCCACAATGGGGAAGGGATACGATAGGTTTTTCGAATTTTTATCAAAAAAACCACCTTCGATGTGAATTTT
>BLSH010104972.1:153446-176201 GCA_018402905.1 Glandirana rugosa | reverse complement strand
GTGCCCCCCCCCAAAAAAAAATCCCACCAGCCGCCACTAATCAGGGGATGGCATTGTTAAAAGGTATCAGTCAGAAGAAGGGTACAAAAGAATTTCCAAGGCATTAAATATACCATGGAATTCATGAAAAGACAAGAGGAAAACTGGTCAGGGAGGCTGTCAAGAGGCCTGCAGCAACATTAAAAGAGCTTCAGGAATATCTGGCAAGTGCTGGCTGTGTGGTACAACGATCTCCCGTATTCTTCATATGTCTGGGCTATGGGGTAGACCAGCCCTATGGCAAGACGGAAGCCTTTTCTCTCGAAGAAAAACATCCAAGCCTGGCTAAATTTTGCAAAAACACACCGAAGTGTCCCAAAAGCATGTGGAAAATGTGTTCCGGTCTGATGAATCCAAGGTTGAGCTTTTTGGCCATAATTCCAAAAGATATGTTTGGCACAAAAACAACACTGCACATCACCAAAACAACACCATACCCACAGTGCAGCATGGTGGTGGCAGCATCATGTTTGGGGCTGTTTTTCTTCAGTTGGAACCAAGGTAGAGGGCATTATGAACAGTTCCAAATACCAGTCAATATTGGCACAAAACCTTCAGGCTTCTTCTAGAAAGCTGAACATGAACTGAAACGTCATCTTTCAGTATGACAACAACCCAAAGCATACATCCAAAATCAACAAAGGAATGACTTCACCAGAAGAAGATTAAAGTTTTGGAAAGGCCCAGCCAGAGCCCAGATCTGAATCCGATTGAAAATCTGTGGTGTGATCTGAAGAGGGCTTTGCACAGGAGATGCCCTTGCAATCTGACAGATTTGGAGTGTTTTTGTTAAGAAGAGGGGAAATATTGCCAAGTCAAGATGTACAATGCTGATAGACTCAAATACCCAAAAAGACTGAGTGCTGTAATAAAAGCAAAAGGTGCTTCAACAAAGTATTAGTTTAAGGGTGTGCACACTTATGCAACCATATTATTTTAGTTTTTTATTTTTACTTCCCTCCACCTAAAAGATTTCAGTTTGTTGTTCAACTGAGTTGTACAGTTTATAGGTCATATTAAAGGTGGAAAAAGTTCTGAAATGATTTATCTTTGTCTCATTTTTTTTTACATCACCGAAACCTGACATTTTAACAGGGGTGTGTGTACTTTTTATATCGACTGTATATAATTCTCCCTTACATATTTTATTGGCAATACCAAAACTCCAACTTTATATTGCAAATAACTTTTTTTTTTTGCAATAAATTTTTATTAGTTTTGAAGAAATAACAGCAAAACAATCAGTACATAATGCACTGTATGGTAAAGAGAGCAGTATATAGTATACAAATTATAGAAAAGCACAGCGTACAGAAGCACAGTTAAATAAAGATAAATTTGCACCGTATTGTTTTAGATACTTATACATTAGCTTGATTCCCCGTGTGTGTGGTCCAAGTCCTGTCAAAGGAATGGCCTCATAGTGAATTAATTGCTATGAGGCGTTCCAGGGTGTAGTGTCGTTGGACCATTTGTTTGACTTCAGACACATTAATGGCCTTGTCTCCTTTCTCCTTTTGCTTTGGAGTATCAATGTGCAGGTTGCTAGGAGGATGTGGGTAGTGACCGTTCTGCTATCTGGAGGCAGGTTGTGTATACATATATTGAGTAAGGCCAGCTTAGGGGATGATCAGGGAAATATGAGGGCCAGTCTGTGTGGTGTGTATTGCCATCAGTTATAGATTTTCAACATCTCCCAGTGGCTGGTACTGTGGGTTGCTTTAGAGATACTCTTGTACGCAGTTGTCCAATGGGCCTCTGAAAAGTATTTTTTCAGATCTCTTTCCCATTTTAAGTGGGTGTTTGTTTTGCGGAAGACCTGTTTCCTTTGGAAAAAGAGCGATGCCTTTGCTTTTGGGAGCGTGTGAATTGTAGTAATCCCATACTGGTTGGGGGATTTTTAGTGTAGGAACCTTATGGCTTATTAGAAACTTTTGTATTCTTACTATGGTGAGAAATACATTTTTTGGAATATGAAATTCTTCGATTAGTTGTTTAGTTGTCTTGGGAGTGCAGCTGGAGAGAAGATCTTGTAGCGTGGAAATCCCACATTCTCTGATCTGTCCCTTAGAAAACATGGGCATTCTATCCATTAGAGTGTTTAGAGTGGGTTGAATATCAGGCACAGGAGTGGAGCTGCCACCAAAATTTAATAGCAGTCTCCATGCCTGCAGTGATACACAAATGGTGGGAGGTATGTTTTGCTTGGGCCACTGTGCCCATGCGTCTCCTATAAGGAGTGATTTTAAGTCCCGGGTGGGGCTAGTTCTCTCTCTTTTTTTTTTTAAAGTATGTTTTTATTAATTTTTGACAAAGTATAATTACAATAGTTACATTAGTCGTAAAAACACATGGCAAGGAGATATACAGATTACAACCAAACCAGGGCCGAACATGGCCAACAACATATCTCACAGTAATAGTCCGCCATCCCCTTTGTAAAAGGGGGGCGGTTAGAGGAGTTTAACCAAAACCTGCCCCTCCGACCCAGCCGGATCGGTACAGGAGGTCAAAGGAGTGTACAGAAACACAAAAACTATACTATACTATAACCCAAAAAAAACCAAAAAATAAATTTCAACTAACACTCACCCACACACACACCATCCACTCTTCAGGTCCTCACCCATACACCTCACCTCACCAGCTCCTTGCCGTTATAGGAGAACTCGGCTAGTTCTCTCTCTAGCTCCACCCACAAGAGTGTACTCTTGCCTGAAAACCATTCCCTCAATTGGTCCATCCTGGTAGCCCAGAAGTAGTTGCCTATGCCTGTTAGACCAGCTCCTCCCACAGACTTGTGGGCAATTACATATTGACGTGGACACCTGGCACGTTTCCCACCCCAAATGTATTTCCATAGGAGACTCGACAGGGTTTGTAAGAAGTGAGACGGAGTAGGGATTGGAAGAGCCCTGAATATATATGAAATCTGAGGTAAAATTGACATCTTAAAGGCCGCTAGCCTGCCCAACCAGGAGAGCTCCTTTTTTGACAATGATTTTAGTTGGCCTTCTATTTTAGTCACGAGTGGTTTATAGTTGGAGGTGGCTAAATTTGATGTTTTGGGAGTTCGTTTGATTCCCAGGTATTGTATGTTTTGTTCTGTCCATATATGGGAGAGATTGTTCCAGCCACATTTTGGCGTGTTTGGGGACTCCCAAGTCCAAGATAAGGGATTTTGTGTAATTAACTTTGTAATATGATATTTTGCTCAAGTCCTCTATGACTTTATGGGCATTGGGTAGGGAGGATACCGGATTTGTTAATAATAGGATTATGTCGCCCCCAAATAGATTAATGGTATGGGAGCTAGAGGTGATCTTAAATCCAGTAATCGTAGGATGTGTTCAAATTTTTTTCTGCTAGAGGCTCTATCATCAGGTTAAATATGGTGGGCCAAAGAGGACAACCCTGTCGAGTCCCATTTGTGATCGGAAACGTTTTGGACAGGAGGCCAGAGGTGTGTACCTGGCCTGTGGGGCAAGAGTACAGTGCTAGAATTGCGTTCAGGCACGGTCCCCATAATCCAAACTTAGAAAGCACACAATACATGTATTTCCAATGTACTCTATCAAACGCCTTCTCTGCTTCAATTGACAATAGCAGAGAAGGCGTTCAAGTCTTTTCCACATAATGTATAACATTTACATGCCTCCTGGTGGTGTCTGAGGTCTGCTGCCCCTTCACAAATCACATCTGGTCGCTGTTGACAAGAGAAGGTAGAAAATTAGTTAGGCGTTTGGCTTGATGTCAGAATAACAATATGGGCCTAAAATTGGCCGGAGTCGTGGGGTCCTTGCCTGGTTTGGGTAGTGTCACAATGTGTGCCTTGAGCATTTCGGGTGGGAACTGGAGATTTCTCATTGGGGAGTGTTTTGATGATGTCTCTAATTTCACGGGATGTGAACGGGGCGTTTAGTTTAGTGAGTTTCGAGTCCGAGAGCGACGGGAGGTGTATTGATTGTAAGAAGCTTTGAATGTCTGCCTCTGAGGGCTGTGGGGTCTTGTGGTCTGTACTCAAGTTGTACAACGAACTGTAAAAATCGGCAAACTGGTCGGCTAGGTCTTGGGGGTTGGATAGTTTGTGTTGGGATGTCGGCTGTAAGAGATCCTTGTTTTTGTGCGGGCTGTTTTGAGTCTGTTGGCATGATACTTGCCTGCTCTTTTGGCGTTAGCGTAGTGTGCTAATTTCAACCGCCTTAGGTGGTAATCGTATTGTTGTGTTATGAGATCTCTAAGTCTTTCCCTGAGTTGAGATAGCTTGTGTGTCGGGGCGTGATCCGGGGAGGTTTTGTTGGCGGACTCCAAGGATTTAATGTCAGATAAAAGGGAACTGATTTGTGCGTTATGTTGTCTTTTTACCCTTGCTCCTTGTTGGATGAGAATCCCCCTTATGTACACTTTGTGGGCATTCCATAGTGAGTATGGATTCTCTACTGAATGTTTGTTAGTGGTGAAGAAGCTTTGTAAATGGTGAGATATGGTCTGGCAGTATTGGGGGTCCTGAATAATTTTGTTATTGCAGTGCCAGATGGGGGAGGAAGGGGAGGCATTTCCTACATTAATGGACATAAGTTAAAGCAGCATGGTCTGACCAGGTAATGTTATGTATTGTGGCCATTTTTTGTAACAACCATTTGTCCGTGAGGAACATATCGATGCAGGAGTATGACTGATGTCTGTGGGAAAAGAAGGTGCAATCCCTTTCATTGGCATGGAGACACCTCCAGACATCGAATATTTCCTCCGAGAGTAGGAGACGGTTTAAGGTGGCTGTTTTTGGTGATGCGGTTGTGTCCAGTCTCGGGTCCGTTATCAGGTTCAGAGCTCCGCAGAGGATTAGGTTTCCATACTTGGTAGCATGTAATTTTTTCAATAGTCTGTGCATGAAGCATAACTGATGGGTGTTCGGGGCATAGGCTGATACTATTGTGTAAGGGCATTCATTTATGTCCACTTGGAGAATAACGTATCTGCCCTCCTCGTCTATGATTGTTTCTTTAATGCGGAGAGATACTGAATCCCTTATCGCCAGGAGAACTCCACCTTTTTTGTGGTAGGGGATGTAGGATAGAAAAATGTGGGGGCAACTCCTGTGTTGGAAGTAGGGAACCTTGGAAGACTGAAAGTGGGTTTCTTGTATGCACAATATGTCCACTTTATGTGTATTGGAGTCTTTCCACAGCGAGTGTCTTTTGGCCGGGTGGTTAAGGCCTCTCGCATTTAAAGATAGACATTTGAGGGTCATTTATGGGTCTGTCAGTGGGATATGTTTGTGCGGTGTGGTACTCACAGTAGTAGTTGAACTGGTCCATTGCTCATGGCGTTGTACTTGGCACTTGGATGTCAAGAGGCTGGAGCCGGGAAGATGTTGCGGGTAGTCGGTGGTGATCTCTGAATGTGGTGGGTGATAGTGGAGTGCTTCTGTGCTTAATAAAGAAGAAGAAACAACATAAGTAAAAAGTAGAAATAAAACGTATAATAGGTTGGAGCATTTTGGCAGGCCTGTGATCAGGAAAAACTGCTGAGAAAGCATCGGGGGGGATGGGTAAGGAGTGACTCTGCGGGCCTTCATGGTCAGAGAATATTGTGAGAGGATGGTTAAATTAGTTGCTTCCGCTAGTTTGTTTTTTGTGTTGTCTTTTATAGGAGACCGTTTGCCACTCTTCTGGAATGGAGCCTGGTTGTGGGTGCTGATTATAGGTCGTCGGTGCAGTTGGGGAGGATTCTGGTATGATTCCCCAGCGGCGTAAAGCAGCGATACCCTCCTCAAGGGTAGTAATTTGAGTAGTCGCCCCGTTGTGGGTAATCAGTAGGGTCGCCGGGTATTTCCATTTATGTAGTATCTTGTGGTTCCTCAGGGCTTTTGTGATGGTTGCTAAGTTCCTTCTTCCTTGTAAGGTATGTCTGGACAGGTCCGGGAGAAGTTGGATAGAGGCATAGGGTGAAGATGTGTTGTCTGCTCTTTTTGCCGCTATCATGATCTGCTCTTTTATGTGGTAAAAGTGGACTGAGTAGAACATCTCTCAGGGAGTCTGCCAAGATGAAGGCAGGTCTAGGTAGCCTGTGGATCCGATCGATCAGGAGATTTTGTCCTGATGACGTCGGTATTAGGGTGGAAAAAGGGTTTGGGCATATTGTTGCAGTTGGTTGGGTTGTACCGTTTCCAGTACTTCGCTGAGTTTTAGGTTGTTTCTCCTGGATCTGTCCTCCAGGTTGGAGAATTTGTCTTTTAGCCAGGCTCTCTCTTCATTTTGGGTTTTATGGGCGTCCACCATAACGTTGTGGGAGACTGAGTATTCGTCCATCTTCCTTTCGACTTGTTCGACTCTGTTCCCTATGAGTTGCACCTCAGCTTGGCATTGGTTCAGCCCGGACATGTCGTCAGATTGAAGGGATGCTCTTAAGGATAATAAAATTTCTTTAAGCATAGTACCTGATATTGGTTGTCCGTTTGTGGGGAAGTTGGAAATGGGGTCTGTCGCCTGTCCGGGGTTGTATTGCTGATTTGAGGCAGGACCGCTTACCTCCATTTCCCCGTTCTGATGTAGATCGATCTGGGTGTCCAGATGGGGCTTTTGTTTCTGGGGGCTTCTTGTCGAAGGAGTGGAGGCTCCCGAAGAGGGTATGCTCCTGCTCGCTGCCTTCTGAGAGTTGTGATGTTTATCTCTACTGTTCATGCTGTTGTATCCCGCCGGTGTTGTGGGCTGGGAGTTTGGGGCACAGTTGCTGTCCTGTTGTAACCCTCTGGCTGCTGAGGTGAAATAGCCAGACACTTTGCCGGGCTGTTGTTGGTTTACCTTATTTTTGGTCATTTGTTATGATGACGTGTATATGAAGGTGGCTGTTGAGTCGCGGAAGCTTGGGTATATTTGAGTATTCTCCGACCGTTGGGAACTCTCAAATCATTCGACATCGTGGGGTTGTTGTCGATTGCTGAGGAGGTTAGGGGACTGTAGTGGTTTTGGGTGGCCTCAGAACTAAGTCATGAGGGTGGTAATTGGTTGAAGCAGCTACATAGCGGTCGGTTCTGTGAGCTTGTAGTTGTGGGTACCGCACGTTGCATCTGGAGTAGTAGGGCGCAGAGATAGAACTGAAATAGAATACTTTTAATCTGCAATGTCCACCGTGGAGGGCCGCCTGATGGTATGTGGTGTTTTAGCACCTTACTTTTATGAGGTGAGTTGCAGCCCTCAATGTGCTCGTGTGGGAGGCAAGGGGTCTGGGCTGTTGGTGTAGGCCGCAAGATGGCGGCTGCGTTTACAGTGATGGATGCTGCAGGAGGCAAAAATAGCTCCTATGCTTCCTCAGGTCCTATGCCAATCCCAGGGTTTGTGGGTGCTGGATGGAGGTGGTAGTGGGCTGGATGGGCCTCCCAGCCTGATCTGGTCGCTTGTTTGCCCAGGGGACAGCACTGTAGGCTTTCAGGCTAGGCTGCAAGATGGCGGCCGCGTCTGTGGTGGGGATTTCGGGAGCGTGTGGCGGCTCCTCAAACGCCTTGGGCTCCTTATCTTTGCTCCGAAGGGTGCGGGCACTGTATGGGCGGTTGATGTGGGTCTGATGTGGCTCCTCGCCTGTTGATAGTCCAGGGAATGGTGCCAGAGGCATTCGGATCAGGCCGCAAGATGGTAGCGGTTGCCGCGAGGCTGCTGTACAGTGTTTTGGAGAGGTAGGCCGGGTGCTTAAATCCGTCAATAAGTGGCTCGGGGTGCTGTACGGGTTGTGGGGAGGCTTTGTGGAGGTAAGTAGGTCCACTCACCCGGTGATGCTGTGGCGGATGGCAATGGATTGAGTTGTGGGACCCGGCGCTCTCCGTTCCGTTCTGTCCATTGTTGTTCGTTGCGGCCTGGTTGTCCACGATCGTGCCCGTATTTGGTGCCCCGGTGGGGTGGGCGACTGTCCTGTACCGTTCTGATTACCTCTGGCGGGATGATAGGTTGAGGAAAGTCTATAAAAACAGGGAGTTTCCCCGATATTACTAATAACTTAATACAGGGTTAAACCACACAATTTAGGTTGTAGAACATGCACCGTTTCCTAGTGAGAAGGCCCAACACTTTTCACTAGTGAAGAGCCAACATTTGAACTAAACCCACAGGAAACGATCACATAATAGTAGACTGTTGGCCTAATTAGTTGCTGTTGAAAATGTAATATACACTATGCACCAGTGCACAAAGAAGGTCCATAAAGACATGGATGAGTGAGTTTGGGGTGGAGGAACTTGACTGACCTGCACAGAGTCCTCACCTCAACCCGATAGAACACCTGGGATGAATTAGAGCGGAGACTGCAAGCCAGGCCTTCTCGTCCACATCAGTGCCTGACCTCACAAATGTGCTTCTGGAAGAATGGTCAAACATTCCCATAGACACACTCCTAAACCTTGTGGACAGTCTTCCCAGAAGAGTTGAAGCTGTTATAGCTGCAAAACGGGGGCCAAACTCAATACGGAGCCCTACAGGCTAAGATGCCATTAAGAAGAAATGAAGAAAGCCATGTGCTCAAATGTGATGAAAATAAAGATGTGAAGAAATGAATAAAAAAACAAAAAAGTAAATAAAGAGAGAGATGATGGCATATACAAGCAAACATACTATATATTGTGTAAGTGCAGCAGGGTGTACCAATTTGGCAATCAGAAAGGTCCTAATGGAAATTAAAGATGATTTTTGTTGTACTAATTGAATTAGTTACCTCTGTAGTTGAACTACACTACTGTGCCTGGATGGAGGAATCTTTCCCCATTCCCAATCTCCCCTTATGTGGCTAGCAGCCACAATAGGAGATTTAAAGTATAACGAAAGGAAAAACTTTCTTTTTTAGTTTTGGACAGAGTGGAGAGGGATTAGAGCCCCCTGCCAGTTTTTATTGTGGTCTGTGCCCCATTAGGGAGATTCGCCTCTCTATTTGTCCTGTTCACCATTATCAATGAAAGTGAAAGTAAAAAGAAAATCCCAATTTTTGGGTTGCCCCCTGAAAAGTAATAGAAAATCTTCCAATAGGGAAACGAGTTTGGGAGAGCTGGGGGACCCCAATAAATTAATGCATTTGCAGAGATTTCCTCTCACTTCCTGTTTGGCTATGGGACAGGAAGTTTGGCGCCATTCCACGAGTGTGCACAATTTTAAAACGTGACATGTTAGGCATCTATTTACCGTATTTTTCGCACTATAAGACACACTTTTTTCCCCCCAAAAAGTGGGGGAAAGTCTCCCTGCGTCTTATGGTGCGAATACCTGAAAAAAATTGTCGCCGTCGGGAGCCCGCAGTGTAATGCAGCATAGAGCGCTCTGCTCTGATCTCACACAGTGAGAAGACAGAGCAGCCGCAGTACTTCATTTGGCCACTGGGGCTTCATTCGGCCCCAGTGGCCAAATGAAGTACTGCGGCGGCTGGAGCTGCTCTGTCTTATTTATGAATGGGATCTGGCTGCAGAGTGGAGCTCCACTAGGCGCAGTGTGATGACATCATCACAGCGCGGTGGTGGCGGGAGATATGAATCTCCCTCTCAGCTCAGTCAGGATGGACACAGGTATGGCTGTATTTCATGGGACTGGTATATTGCTGCATTTCATGGACACTCCTATGTGCTGTATTTCATGGACACTCCTATGTGTTGTATTTCATGGACACTCCTATGTGCTGTATTTCATGGATCTGGTATATGACTGTATTTCATGGATCTGGTATATGACTGTATTTCATGGATCTGGTATATGGCTGTATTTCATGGATCTGGTATATGACTGTATTTCATGGATCTGGTATATGGCTGCATTGGTAAATTTTAGTACACCATTTGGATCAGAATTTTTTTTTTCTAACATCATCTTTCACATTATAGAAGAAAATTTGGCTAACTTTAGTGTTTTTTTTTTTTTAATTAAAAAGAAAAAAGTGTTGGAAAAATTGCTGCGCAAATACCATGTTACATAAAAAGTTGCAATGACCACCATTTTATTTCCTTTCTGCTAAAAAAAAAATGTATATAATGTTTGGGGTTTCTGAGTAATTTTCTAGCAAAAAAAATGATGATTTTTACACATAGGAGTGGAGTGCCAGAATTGGCCCGGATTGCAAGTGGTTAACATATTAGAAGTGGATTTAAAGGGACAGTGCTGAGAGTTTGGGAACCATTGTGACAGAAAATTTCCTGCTCTGCAGCCCCGCGTAACAAAGGGGTGGGAATGCTGGCCACATGGTCATATTTGCACAATGCCATTGACCTAATTTGGCCATGTGGTCAATGACGTCACCAGCATCCCCATCCCTTTGGCTGCATGCAACTACAGGGCAAGAAATTGCCCGGCCGCAGGTGACTGGGCTGATTACCTGCTATCATGTAACAACTTCCTGTGGGTTTGGGCAGAACTGGGTTTGACTCGACTGTACTTCATCACAGTTCACTTGTTTGCAGCCTTCAACCAGAATATTGGTCATTATAAGCTAGAAGGTGAAGGAAGGTATAAACTTTATCTATTCAAGCAGATGTGTGGGTTTGTGTGTGTATTGAATTGTGTTTTAAATTGGCTTTAAAGGAAACCACACCCACAATTAAAAACTGGTGAGCAATCAGCTCTTTATTGCAGAAGACCGACCTACTATGTGTCTTCTGCAATAAGACACACTTGATTGCTGCTGTATTTTTACGCTCTAAAAGGAATTCTTAAAACCTATATATAGAACTTAATGAAAAGCAATTTATGCCACAGAATACATTTTCATTTTACAACGTCAGCATTGTAATAGCAATACAAACAATGGTTATATTTGACAAACTTGAAAAATGTTCTTTTATGTTGTGGGTGTTGTCTGTCTGTCGGCCATTTCTTTCCACAACTACCTGGATTCCCTGCATACTTTGTAGCTTCTTCTCTGCTGTTTACTAAGGACTACATGTTCCATGGTACCTTCTTATCTGCAAGCATTGATCTCTGTATTGACTCCACCACCTGGAACTCATCCTCTCAGCATCTCTGTAGTTTAGAAGGCAGACTCTGTGAAATGTGTGACACAGCCGTGCATACTCACAGGGCATAGTCAATATGTGTCACAGAATTCAAGCAAGTAAATGTGTGTGGATCTTTCCAAAGTAATTTTACTAACTTTAAGATTGTTGAAAAGTAATAGGAAAAGGCTCGTAAAAATAAAATAAAAATAAGAAAATCCGCGCTTCAAAACCAGATAACCTTATATCAGTATGGTAAAAAGCTGCTATACATAACAATCCTACACTTGGATGGAAAACATAAATCAACAAAATTGTACAGCGCTAAAAAAAGGTAATTCAAAGTCCATATAGAGAGAAATAAAGGAAGAAGAGTTCCCAGCTTCCGTGCAGAAATTAAAGCACTCCTGTGTCACACTTCACCATCCATGCTATGCCCTTACCACAGAGTGTGTGACCCCCTGAGTAAGAGCGGTCTAACACAATTAAGATGGGATGTATCCAGATAGTCTTCCCCAGCTAGGTGCAAGTATTCCTTCACTTTGAACACCGTGAACAATAAAACAGCCTTTGCAACAGGGATGCTTCAGGCAGGCAGGAGAATCCTCACCAACCGTCACATGTGTATCCTACTAGTTTCGTCACAGCTGACGTCATCAGGGACACGCCCACCCGCTCTCACCACGCATATTTATACCCCTCGTCAGCGCAGGGATGGCCAATCCTCTACAAAAGATGGGATAATCAATCCATCAATCCAGGAAGTAACAGGATCTTGTGTCCTAGATTAGTTTGTAGCAGGTGGATTGATTATCCCATCGTTCGTAGAGGATTGGCCATCCCTGCGCTGACGAGGGGTATAAATGTGCATGGTGAGAGCGGGTGGGCGTGTCCCTGATGATGTCAGCTGTGACGAAACTAGTAGGATACACGCCCACTCGCTCACCACGCATGCACGGCCCGTCGCGGCCATCACTGTTTCTGGCGGTTTTACCTATGCTGTTACACACCCTTGGAAATGTGAGTGTTAACTTGTAATATCAATAAATGCTATTTTTTTTACGTTATCACACTATGAGAGGCTTCCTTTGTTTCATGTGACGGTTGGTGAGGATTCTCCTGCCTGCCTGAAGCATCCCTGTTGCAAAGGCTGTTTTATTGTTCACGGTGTTCAAAGGGAAGGAATACTTGCACCTAGCATCTTAATTAAGTGTGTTAGACCGCTCTTACTCAGGGGGTCACACACTCTGTGGTAAGGGCATAGCATGGATGGTGAAGTGTGACACAGGAGTGCTTTAATTTCTGCACGGAAGCTGGGAACTCTTCTTCCTTTATTTCTCTCTATATGGACTTTGAATTACCTTTTTTTAGCGCTGTACAATTTTGTTAATAGGAAAAGGCTAGAAGCAACTGAAATACAATGAAAATGAGTATTCAATTTTAAATTTTGACTGCAGATTAGATTCACTAATTCCCTCTAACGTACTCCAAGATTAAATCTTTGGTCAGTTTATGCTGTAATTGTAAATTACAGTCTGGCTCACTCTTTTGAAAACTAGAATGACAGAAAGCCAGAACATTCTGGGATGTGATTAGTTTCTCTGATGAGCACATTAGTTGCTTCTTCCTCCAGTAAATGGTTTTTCAATAAGCCACTGTGCACTTTCCAGTGACCATACAATTCCTTCCATTAATCATATTAAATATACCAATATTAACCATATTAGATATAAACCCAATTGCTAAAATCTCATGTATTCTTTGACTTGTTAATGCAATTTCAAAAGTAATTTTCAACCTTTATAAATTTGCAGCTTTCTTTCAAATAATAATAGGTTCTTGTTCAGGTATTTCCTATTATAGGGCATTAACACTTTGCACCAATTGCTCTCCTATGTTGTCACCCTGTCATACATACTTCTGGAGGACAAGCGGTCATGCTAACGCTCATTGGGCAACCATGTGCTGACATTGTCACCATCAGGAAGCCCACCCTGATGCCAGTAGCCATTGCTGGATCGCATACATGTAGACAGGAAGTGATTTAAAGAGGCTAGAGGGGATCAACACTGAGATGCAAAGGACGAAAAAGGTTCAAATCATTTCTAAAATAAAAATAAAAGTCAGCTATTTATAACATTGTTTTAGCAAAATGAATGCCACTGAGTTAGAGTCTAAAGCCTCGTACACACGGGACGACGATCGTATACAACAGGTCGTACGAACGACCATTGTATGCGAAATTGATCGTTCGTATGCGCGATTAGAACAGCCGACATATGACGGTCGTACAAGGGGAGTTGTATAAGCAGACTAGAAAACTTGGTCGTACCAACAAGCGCTCATACGACCGTTGTATCCTGTGTACAGAGCAGTTGGTACAACAAGTTGTGCAAAACACGCATGCTCCAAAGTCAGGAATGGCTGGATGCTAATTACATGCATCTGAACGTTCTTTCTGTGCTCGTACGATCGTGTAGTGCAGTCAGTATGCAAGATACAACAGCCAACATACGATTTGAGACTATCGTACGTACGATCGTCGTCCCGGGTGTACGAGGCTTAAATCAGCTTTAACTGAACAAGTCTGATGCAGACTGCACAATCTGAAAGTGTATAAGAAGTCCAACTACTGTGTTCAGCAAAGTTATAAATACACAGATTTCATAAAACAACGGAATTCACAATTTTATTGGCCGGGAAAGTAAAATATCTAAGAACACATAGATATATCTAAAACTGCCACCTCTTATCTGTATAACAGTGCATTATTTCTGGAAAGTGTACAAATAAAAGTGTAGAACGTTCACATTAAGTGAAAGTGCGGATGTCAGTAAATTGCATCTAAAATAGAATGAAACAATCAATGCTTTCTGTGAAATCCCAGAAACTACACAATTACAGGAGCAGAGATAGGAGATGGAACAGCCAATCTGTCATTTCCAATACCAGCAGATGAGTTTTTTTTTTTTAGCTGTAGCATTAACATAATAGGGCTGTTACATTTCAAGTGAGCTTGTTAGCTGTGACAATTTAGAGGTGCCATGCAGAGAGAGATCTGAAATCATCCACTTTAAATAATACAAATGGCAAATGTCTAAAATGTCAGATCATTTCCAATGTTCAATGCTACTCTTCTTCTGTAGGGGTGTTAAATTCAAGTACTAACAGCAAAAATAAAAGCAACTATCTTGGAATTTATATGAAAGAACCCTACTTCTGGTTACAAGTAACATACCTTGCGTATTAAAGCGGAGTTCCACTCAGAATTTTTTTTTTTTTTTTGGCATCCACTCTTTTAATACTAAATAGATGTAACCTTTTGTTTCCTTACTTTCAAACTGCCTAGTAATTCCATGTATTTTTTACTCACAATTTCGTTTCTCTCACTGCTGGACTTTTTCATTTTAGGTGAGGGCATCTGAAGCCCATCCATAGTCTCCTGGCATCTCTTCCTGAAAGAAGTGCATGGTGGGTAACCATTATGCACTCTAGATCTCGGTGCGCCTTAAATCGCGTCATTTCCTGTCTGGAAATTACACGATTTTACAGTACAGGGAAGCCACCTGACTCCTGGGAAATGAGGAGTCACATCTCCCAGGAGGCTAGGCAAAGCAGGAAGTGAGGAAAAGAGCCTAGGATCAAAAAGGGGCAGAATACAGTGACCACTTAGCAACAAGCGACTTAGGGTGAGTATAAAACATTTTTTTTCCTTCAAAGGTAAGTCTATATAGGCAAAGGACTTGAATGATGTAAAAAAAAAAAAAATTCTGGGTGGAACTCCTCTTTAAGATTAGAAAGCTACCATAGTTAAATAAGGAGCAACAAAAACGTTTTAGTTTAAAGTTATGACATACAAACACCTTCATTCACATTGAATGTGGCTTTGAAATGTGACTTCATCTGAAATCGCACAATTTCAAAGCTGCAAGTCAGTGCACCTTCAGGTGTGACTTTGAAGACATCTTTGCGACTTCATGCATAGATGTCTATGCAAGTCTAATCTGAAATCGCCAAAAGTAGTGCATGTACTACTCTTTAAAATCAATGTGGTACCGAAAAGTCGGCGTCACACCGTTTTGAACAGTGCCATTGCCGACAATAGGGAGCGACTTGTCATGCGATTTGACCTGTCAGATCGCATGACAAGTCGCTCCAACGTGAACGAGGACTTAATGGTGAATGGAACCACTTTTTCAAGTTAATTTACCGATCCTAAATTTTTTTTCAGAAAAAAACAAAAATCAAACAAACAAAAAACACTAATTCTCCATCTAAATTAACAAAAATGCAGACTTGTCACCTAGATTTGCCACCACTTCAAATTCATGAAATTATAAATCTGGTGTTCCAGATTAGGTGCCAACAATTCTAGTCTCCTTAGGGTCATTTTACATGTACAGACCGTTCAGGTCTGCCTGTCAGTTTTTCAGGTGGACCAGAGCGGACGCTCCATTCTCCTCTATGAAGAGATGGAAGTCAGCGGTGACATGTCCGCTGATGTCTTTTCCGCTGATGTCTTTTCCGCTCTGATCCGCTAAATAGAGACGGATGGAAACCCTATTTTCAGTATACATACCTTTTTTGAAGCCGATACGACCCAATCCCATGCTGAGCGGTAAGCTGTGGCTTCGGTGTGGAGGCGGATGCAGAGGACACAGCCGATGACGGAAGCCCTATAGTAAGTCTATGGGTGACGTCACTTCCCATTCATTTCACAGCTGTTGTCTGCCGTGTCCTCTGCAGAGCTTCCGTCGCTGGAAATAAGGATCGGCTTCAAAAAATGTGTATATACCGATTTCTTTTTTTTTTTTTTTTAACAAAGTGTATTCAGTATTCCAAAAAAAGAAAGGAAAAAGAAAACAAACATTATACAAACAGCAATGATATGTTAAGATCAAATACATCTTTGTACATTGGTTGAAATAGGAGTTTGTACAAACAATTGCCGGGTGAACCATCATCCTTACCAACATAAAATGATATACAAGTCAAAGAGGAGAGACTAGTGCCTATAATCTCGGAGGCGTCTAGGGATAGAAGGAGCAAGTGCCGTATGTAGTATTAATGAATGTGATCAAATATGACTGTAGGTAGTTAATCTTGGCTTGATCCTACTCTACTCGAGAGACAGTTGTCTGGCTTTAACCCAGGTGTCCCATATTCTATCAAATTTCTTAGGGTAGTTTCGGCCCAGGTAGGTGAGTTTATATAAAGGCAATGCTGCATTCCCCAAGGATTTTCATAGCTGTAAAGTGGGTGCTTGTGCTTGATTCCATTGGAGGAGGATCGCCTTCCTAGCATAGAATGCTACCTAAAAAAGAAATAATTTTTTGGCCTGGGGAATTTCTAAATTATTGCATATGCCCAACAGTAAAGGAGTCGGGCTACAGAGTACCCTGATTTTCCCAATACGAATGATATCGTCCACCACTAACTGCCAAAAGGATTGCAGACGCGGGCACGAGCAAACAACGTGGAAAAATTCTGCATTATCCGATTTACTTCTAGGGCAGGTTGAGGTTCTGTTAGGATATATACTCACCAGGAGAGCAGGCGAATAATATACCCTATGGAGGAATTTGAGTTGGACAAATCTATCCCGCGCTGAGACCATCAGGGGATGGTATTGCTGCACCCCCTCCTCCCAATCGTCATCCCCCAGTGTAGGTATGTCCGCTTGCCATTTGGAGAACAGCCAAGAAACCTTGGAGGTGTCCAGGGTGGCAAGGATAGCGTATAGGGTGGATAGAGTCTTGTCCCCAGCCGGGGATCGAAGCATCTTTTCCACCTCGGACATGTCCAATACCACAGGGGGGGGGGGCAAACTGCACCCAAAGGTGTGTCTCAGCTGAAGGTATCGACAGAACATATTATTTGGGACATTCAATTGCCTCTTAGGTTTGTCAAAACTAAGTAGCTCTCCCTGAGACACAATGTCCCCAAGTATCTTGATCCCACATCTTGTCCACACCACCGGATCTGGGATGGTCCGGAAGTGAGGGAGTCTCGGGTTGCCCCACAATGGGGTATACGGGGACCACGTATTTGCCTTCTGGACCCGCAATGACACTGCATCGCATACCTTCAGGGTAGTACCCATAGGTGTAGCTATTTTGGGGCTAGACAGAGGGCCTTTAAGTGCTAAGTTACATAATTCCAAGTAGGATCCCAGCAACGCCGTCTCCAGTGTGGCAGCTGGGTTGACTGATTCCTCTGACAATCACCACTTAACCATCACCAGGGCCACTGCCCAGTAGTATTTGATAAAGGAGGGCAGAGCCAGACCTCCCAACATAATGGGTAGTTGCAATGTGGCCCTAGCTACCCTAGGAGGGGCGTCTCGCCAAATAAATGAGGTAACAATGCCCTCTAGCTTCTTAAAGAAACTATTGGGTATGGGTACCTTTGTGCTGTGAAAGAGGTAGGTAAATTTTGGGAGAACCGACATCTTAAGGTTAACTCTGCTAACAGGTGAGAGGGGCAGGGACTTCCAAGCTGAACATCTCTGGGATAGATGAGAAATGACTGGGTTCAAATTAAGGAGGATAAATTGTGTAAGGTCCCGATGAATTTCAATCCCTAGGTATCTAAATTGGGTGACCCGTTTTAGTGAAGTACCATTTTGGGGAGCGTGTACAGACGTTTGAAGGGGGAAAAGAACTGACTTCCCCCAATTTATACAAATTCCCGAAAATGTATCAAATCGATCTATCACGGTTAGTGCCTCTTCCAAAGAGACTTTATCATCCGCAAGGTATAGCAGTGTGTCACCTTTTCCAGAGGGGAACCAATCTCCACGCCTCTGACCTCTGGAGAGGAATGCAGAATGATTGCCATGGGTTCAATCGCCAAAGCAAAAAGCCCCGGTGAAAGGAGACAGCCCTGCCTGGTTCCCCTGTGAAGGGAGTATGGGGGAGAAAGAGTGGTACGGGGGAGAAAGAGTGGTACCGGTGCGAACCCTGGCCATCGGAGATCTGTACATGACCCTCACCCACGATATAAAGCGGGGTCCAAATCCGAACCGGCGCAGGACCTCCCAGAGATATTCCCATTTCCACCGAATCAAATGCATTTTCAGCCTCAAGGGAGGCCACTGCACCAGACCCAGCCCCCCCACCACTGGCCGCGAGGACTGTGTACAGCCTGCGAATGTTAATATCCGTACCCTTTCCAGGCATAAATCCTGTCTAATCCTTGAGTACCAATGAAAGTATAACCTCATTAAGTCTTTTAACTAGTATCTTAGTGAGAATTTTGGCATCCGTGTTATACAGAGAGATTGGTCTATATGAAGAACAGAGCTGTGGGTCCTTCCCCGGCCTGGGTATCACTACTATAATTGCCTGCGCCATGGAGGGAGGTAGGGCCTCTTCTTGTAAAGTATTAAGCAGCATAGAATGTATCTTAGGTGCCACCCCTCCATATACTGTTTATAAAATTCCGGGTAGCAATCCGTCCATACCCCGAGTCTTCCATGCTTGCAGCAAACGTAATGCCCACTGCACCTCCTCCAATGTAATTGGACTCTCCAGCTGCTCCCTCACTGATGAGGCAAGAACTGGGAAAGTCATCTGATCCAAAAATCCATTGAGCTCCTCCTCTGAGTATTGGGCTCTAGATGTATAAAGCTGAGAATAATAGGAGGAAAAACAAGCATGGATTTCCAGGGGGTCGGTCACTTGTCTACCCTGATTGTCCCTGAGGCGGGCTATAGCAGATATAGGGGTTTGTTCTTTAGCTAGCTAATAACCTCCCTGTCTTCTCTCCCTGTCCAAAAATACGTTGCATTTGAGTTAAATTGAGGTTTCTTAGCCCTATTTACCCTAAGGAGCATTACCTCGCGGTATGCCACCTGCATATCTTGATAGGTAATCGGGTTAGAGGTAAGTACATATTGGTATTCAAGCAGTTGGGCCTTTGTTTCAGCCTCCTCCAAGGTAAATGCAGCATCCCTACGGGCCCTGGCTATGGAGGATTGATAGCAGCCTCGAATGAAGGCTTTGCATGCATCCCATGTGGTAGCTTGGGAAGCAGTATTGGCATTAACCAGCCAAAATTCTTTAATACATTTATCAATCTCTATTTCAATAGTAGAGCCCCCAGCAGCTCAGCCCACGTTTGTGCGGTAATCAAGGGGCATTTATAGATATTATATGTAGCAGCGTCCTCCGCAGGGTCCGTTTGTCAGCCCAAGGGTCATAGACAGCAAACTATGGGATTTATTAATACAGCTGCCAGTTCAACCCATACCCAGCGGAGGTCCAAGCGCATCCAGGCCTGTATAGTGTAGCAAAACAGTCCCCATGCCAGTTGGGCCTAGTTGGAAAGCGCCGCACACTGGTCGGATCAGAGGAGCCGCTGGGTAATGGAAAATAGTGTCATGAGGGCAATCGGTGAATGCCAAGTTAATGTCATTAAGGCATCAGCCTAATCAGTCAAGGTAAAATATTGGGGAGGTTAGTGGACCCTTGGAAGGGATTCAAACCACTGCAGGGCCTCCTTTGGAGATGTAAAATACCGAGTTGACTCACCATCCACCACGTGGAGCTGAGCAGGAAAGATAATGCTGTACTTTATTCCTCTTGTATGTACTTGCGCCTTGACATGGTCAAAGGACCGGCGCAGGCGCTCGGTTTCCATGGTGTAGTCTGGGAAAAGCATAATTTTCGCGTTTTCATGGCGCAGTTCGTCCAGCTTCCTTGCTTTCCACAGAACCAGGTCTCGGTCATGAAAGTTAAGGAGGTGAAATATGAAGGTGCGTGGTGGCGCTCCAGAGGGACCCCAAACTGCCAGCATGAGCTCTTTCCACGACCGACTGTGAGGAAAATGGCGTCTGAGGTTACAGCATGAGCAGAAGCTGTTCCGTGAAGGCCAGAGAATCCAAACACTCAGCGCCCTCCGATAGGCCGACTACCCGCAGGTTATTTCTGCGATTTCTGTTCTCGCTATCTTTGGCTCGGGCTTTCATCTTGACCCGGAGCATGTGTAGGGAGGCTTGCTAGTCACGGACAGAGTCCTCAGCATCTCCGACTCGCCACTGAGCCTCCGTAAGTCTGCTCCGAAAAGTGTCCATGTCCCGGCGGACCAGACCTATCTCTGCTTGCATCAGGTCACCGTTAACAAGGTCTGACAACCCGTTATGGCTTGCATAAGGGTGTTGAATTGTTGGTGAAACTCGACCAAATGATCTTCCTTTAAGTGACTGTAAACCTAACTTCTTTAGTAGCCTGCAGGGCAGAGGTCTGAGCTCTCTCATCTGCAGCATCGGCTTTACTGTTTCTCTTCCTCTCTCCCTCATTTAGAAGGACATTGAGTCGCACCAATACGGAGTGTCTCAGGTATACATATACAAATAAACTCAATTATTCCTATGTCTCTTTGTATCCTCTTGGGGGGGCGACCACACTTTTTAGTGATATGTTACATTTTCGATATTTAGATCCTTTCTGTTGGGTTCGTTAGTATCTGGTGGTGACCCCTCCCCCTCCGCTTCTGAGGTGGATGTATTGGCCCCAGATTATCTATACAGATACACACCTATTTCATAGGTTTATTACTGTTACTCCACTTAATGCAGGCAACGTAGCATGCTTTTTAGTGACATGTTACTTTTGGTGTTTAGATCTTTTTTGTCGGGCCAGTAGTGCCTTGTGGTGACCCCTCTCCCTCCGCTTATGAGGTGGGTGTATTTGCATCAGACTATCTATACACTTATCTTATAGATTTACTATTGTTACTTTAATTGATGCAGGCAATATACCATGACTTTTAGTGACATGCTATACTTGGTGTTTAGAATTTTCCTACTGGCTGGTGGCGCTTTGCGGCAGCCCCTTCCCTTCGCATCTGAGGTGGATTTATCAACCCCAGACCAGTCATATAGGTATAAAATTTACCGTATGGGCTAAACTTTATGTTTTGTCACACAGTGCAAGTATTTGAATTACTGTTATTTTTCATTTAAAGGCACACAAGATATATGCAATTTATATTGGCAGATGTTGATACAAACAACGTTTATTGAGAACACTTCCCACAAGGTATATTATTATATATGCTATACCTACCATGTTTGTCACGGACACTAGTCCATATATACAGACTAACTAGAAATGTGTCTAAAAGCATTATACATCTCTTTATACTCTAGAGCAGGGTTTCTCAACCAGGGTTCGATGGAACTATAGGGTTCCTCTAGAGGTTGCTAGGGGTTCCTTGAACAATGGTCAATTTCTACCTCTCAGATAAATTCCCAATGAACCCATTGATCTTTTTAGCCATTTGTAAGGGGGTAATTCTTACCAATGACCACAAGTGTAAGGAGCATTCTTCCCATTGACTATCACGCCAATGTATCAGGAGTTGTAGATTTTTAATTTTTAGCAGGGGATCCCCGAGACCAGAGAATTATTTCAAGGGTTCCTCTGTGTTGAAAAGGTTGAGAAAGGCTGCTCTAGAGAGTTGATGTCCAATATCCATTTAGCCTTATATCCCCTGTGTCCACCCCACTGACAATTTGGGTCTTTTTAAAGTACCGGCAGTCAAGTAAGCCTTACACACTTTTTGATTACATCTGTATAAATAATACAATCATATAAATATTGCAATATGTTTCATGTGCATAACCTATTTGCTCTGTTTACTTGCAGTCTATTGGGACAAGGTCCAGAGGAAGCCTAAGGGCGAAACACATTGACCTTCGGTGATTGTCATATATTACAGTGCTTGGTACTTTTGTATCATATTCTGTCCTAAATATTGAGATCCTATAGACTGCCTTAATGTGTATGATGGTGCTCTGTTGTTCTATGAGTACCCCATGTACTATTTCTCTTAGATATGTATTAATGAATTGTAAGAATAAAAATTTATATTTTTTATAATACATTTTTTAGTCTCATGTGTGCCCGCAAAGTCCATTATACTATATATAGGCTGTTCCTATAGACACGTTTTTCTTCCCTAAATCTAAGGACGGCGGCACGCCGTGGAAGGCAACTCTCTTTCTGAGGTAGAGTTAATAATGTTTGGTCATACCAGGAGATTATTATTGTTGCCATATTAACCTCTTCCTTACTGGGCACTTAAACCCCCCTCCTGCCAGGACCCATTTTTGGCTTTCAGCACTGTCGCATTTTGAATGACAATTGCGCGGTCGTGCGACGTTGTACCCAAACAAAATTGATGTCCTTTTTTCCCCACAAATAGAGCTTTCTTTTGGTGGTATTTGATCACCTTTGCGGTTTTTATTTTTTGCGCTATAAACAAAGAGCGACGATTTTGAAAAAAGAACAATATTTTTTACTTTTTGCTCTAATAAATATCCAAAAATTAAATATATAAAAAAAATTATTCATCAGTTTAGGCAGATTAATATTCTTCTACATATTTTTGGTAAAAAAAATCTCAATCGGCGTTTATTGATTTGGTTTGCGCACAAGTTATCGCATCTACAAACTATGGAAATTGATTTATGGCGTTTTTATTATTATTTTTTTACTGGTAATGGTGGCGATCTGCGATTTTTATCGGGACTTTGATATTGGGGCGGACATGTCGGACATTTTTGACACTTTTTTGGGACCAATGACATTTACACAGCGATCAGACATTTAAATGTCCACTGATTACTGTATAAATGTCATTGGCAGTGAAGGGGTTAACCTGAAGGGGGCAGTGACGGTTACTGTAAATATGTCATTAGTCACCTGTAAATTTACAGACTAGCGACACATTTACAGTAACCAGGGTTTTTTCAC
>BLSH010104972.1:125068-136566 GCA_018402905.1 Glandirana rugosa | reverse complement strand
CCTTAACTGACCAGCTGGGAAAGGAGAGCATTAATCAGAGAAGCAGCCAAGAGGCCCATGGCAACACTGGAGGAGCTGCAGAGATCCACAGGTCAGGTGGGAGAATGTGTCCACAGGACAACTGTTAGTCATGCACTCCACAAATCTGGCCTTTATGGAAGAGTGGCAAGAAATAAGCCTTTGTTGAAAGAAAGCCATAAGAATAAGTCCCGTTTGCAGTTTGCGAAAAGCCATGTGGGGTACACAGCAAACATATGGAAGAAGGTGCTCTGGTCAGGAGACTAAAATTGAACTTTTTGGCCTAAAAGCAAAATGCTGTGTGTGGCAGAAAACGAACACTGCACATCAACCTGAACACACCGTTCCCATTGTGAAACATGGTGGTGGCAGCATCATGTTGTGGAGATGCTTTTTTCAGCAGGGATAGGGAAGCTGGTCAGTTGATGGGAAGCTAGATGGAGCAAAATACAGGGCAATCTTACAAGAAAACCTGTTAGAATCTGCAAAAGACTTGAGATTGGGGCAGGGGTCACCTTCCAGCAGGACAACGACCCTAAACATACAGCCAGAGCTACAATGGAATGGTTTAGACCAAAGCATATTCATGTGTTAGAATGACCCAGTCAAAGTCCAGACCTAAATCCAATTGAGAATCTGTGGCAAGACTTTTGTGAATTGCTGTTAACAGATGCTCTCCATCCAATCTGAAAGAGCTTGAGCTATTTTGCAAAGAAGAATGGGCAAAAATGCCACTTTCTAGATGTGCAAAGCTGGCAGAGACATCCCCAAAAAGACTTGCAGCTGTAATTGCAAAAATTACAAAGTATTGACTCGGGGGGCTGAATACAAATGCACGCCACACTTTCACATACTTATTTGTAAAAAAAAAAAAATTAAAACCATTTATCATTTTCCTTCCACTTCACAATTATGTGCCACTTTGTGTTGGTCAGTCACATAAAATCCCAATAAAATACATTTACGTTTTTGGTTGTAACATGACAAAATGTGGACGATATCAAGGGGTATGAATACTTTTTTAAAGGCACTATATATGATCTGCCACTTTAGATGAGCCATGCATATTACTATATCTCAGTTTATCCCTTTCCACAGGGTCCACATTTAATTCTATATATGATAATTATTCTTATAAGAGTTTTATATAGCTGAACCATTGTTTGTCACAGAAGATGGGATTTAAATAGTTTTATGAAGTTTGTAACAAGATAATAACAGCACTCATTAAATGTGCTTTTATTTCTTCACTTACCCTGTTCTTCGGATCTACATTTTTACCAAGATAAAAGAAATTTCACTTCACTATCTAAGTGATTTGCTTTTTAATTCTGCCTTCCCTTCAAAATACACATTTACTTGCTTTACTCTAGACAAACCATTAACCTATCCTAATTGCTGCTTTTCAACTTTCAGAAATCTTGGATTACTACATCCTTATACAAAAGCAACATACTAATGCTGTAGGCATTGTTGTAGAATCTCTTTCTCCCTCTCTAATAACATTTTCTAGTGTTCCACACTAAGGCCGCATGCACACTGAGGCTGATAAATGGACGTTCAGGGGCGTTTTGTCCAGCTGCCCCTGAACTCATTTAGGCCTCATTCACACAGGCGTTTTTTACAGCCACGTTCTTTAGCATTTTTTATAGCTCTCTATGTTATTCAATGGCCCCATAAAAACGCAGACGTTTTTGAGCTGTAGATGGCGTCGGTGTTAGTGGGCTGAAAGTGGAACCCCCGGCCAGTGCGTTCTGAGGCTGTAACGTTTTGGCGTTTTTGACGCTGAGCCTGCAAAACACTCACTAACGCTGTACCGGCGTTAACCGGCGTTTTTGACGTCGGCGTTTTCAGGTTAAACAATAGCAGAAGAATGTTTGTTTTTTAAAAATGCCTATTCACGCCGACGCTCACTAACGCTAACGCCGATGAAAAGTGCTGAAGAAAAAAAACGCAGATTTTTCCCTGACGTCAGGTCCGACGTTTTGCTTATTTTTTTGCAGCATTACCCACACTACTCCCCATAGTTATCAAGCCTGAGCAGCAGGTTCCTGCAAGGATGAATTGGTGTTCATCCGTGCTGTATTACCCATCATTATGTTATGTTCCTCCCATAGTTGTAGATGAAAGTTTTTGGATTATACCACCACCATATGATGCACACAAATCAACCAGTGGTATAATTTTTAACCCATGCAAATAGCCTCAGTTTTTTATTGGCGTTAATAGGAATGTAAAGCTTTTGGACCCCACCTCCCTCCCCCTTGGGCATATAATTGTTTAAAAAGTTTTTTTTAGCAAGCAATGCACAGAAACACAGGAACAGAAGGAAGGGTGACCTCCATGATATGGAATTTCCAGACAAGTCAAAATTCCTTTTATCATTCCTAATCAAAGCCCTAACTCAGAGTGCCACAAGAAGAACCTTGCAACTGAACGTTGCATCTGCTGAGGCCTGAACATCCACATAGTAGAACTTAAGAGAACATGTGAACTGAAGACAACGTGGTGGCTTTACAAAGCTGAGCAACAAATGCCTGAAGGCGGAATACCCAAGAAACCCTTACAGATCTGTTGGATTGAGCACCTAAGGGTACTGGAGGTATATATATATATATATATATATATACACACACATATATATATATGGAGAGTATAGGCTCTAACAATGAGCTGCCTTATGAAGTACCAAATAGCCTCTAGCATTGAAATTCCCGTGTTCATAACAGGTAGATTTTGTCCAGAGTGGCTTTTCTGGCCTTCAGTAATGTGGGAATGATCGAGTCAGATATACCCCATTCACTTAAAAGTGATACTAAACACACTGTTTAATTTACACTCTCCATTTTATATCTGTATGTGGATGATGGTACCTTTTTCCTAATTGAGATACAGCTGTCACATGACCCAGGTCTTTCAGAGCCTGTCCGCATGGAAACATAAGCAGGAGAAGCTTCTTGAAAATTGTCATACAAATATATATTTGAAATCAAATCTTTATTATGTGGAAATAATATGGTGTGGGCAGACTTCTGCTAGTCACAGGCTGTGTCATGCCCTTCAGTCTGTGTCTTAAAATAAGAGGGAGGTGACACCCTCATCAATCTACATGTAATATCCCACACTCATTTTTAGCTGGTATGTGGGCATGGAGGAGGGAGGGAGTGGGTAGTCATTTACCACTGTGTATATGCCCACATGGGCTGCTCAGATGTGATGGGAGGAAATGCTCAGCACAGAAACTTACTGAAAACTGAGCATGTGCAGAGTTGCCACTACAGCTGCAAAATCCCTAGCTAAATTGGGGACGTGAACAGAAGGTGGAGATAGAGAACAGCAGGATTAATCAGGTTTTTTTCGCAGAAAACAAATCTCAGTGCTTTTATATGACACTTTAAGGCCTGTAATTCAATGTCCATGTCATTAAAACCAATGACTGAGATACAGGGGGCCTTGGAACAGCAGGTCTGGCCTATTTGGGAGATGTCCAGGGTCGTCTCCTAGGAGTTTCAGAATGCCTGTGTACCAGGTTCTTCTGTGCAATGCGTTGTTTCCTTCTCTATCTTGCAGATAGACCCTAAGAAAGAATCCGCACTGAAGGGGAGGCATATTATAACTTGAACATGGGATTACCAGAGCATCAGATGCCAGTGCTAGAGGATCCTTGGTCCTGTCCACAAATAGGCGCAACTTGTTAAACCTGGAGGCCAAGAGCTCTGGGCCCCTATTTCTGACATAGGAGATTAAAGACGATGGGATGGAGGGACCACATACAAGGGAATGAGCTATACCGGAAAACATCCTCCTTTCTTCCCCTGCCTTTGTATGGCTGGAGCCAGACACTGTTTTGAATTAAGATAACTACTTTCTGTGATTGTAAAGCCTGCGATTTTTTTAAATTTAAATAACAAACATTTTATACTTATCTGCTCTGTGCAATAGTTTTGCACAGAACAGCCCCCACTGTTTGCAACAGGTCCCCAGCCGGCTGCCCCCATAGGAAGTTGCTTCCTACACAGGCACTTGTGTGTGTTCAATCCTGAGCTGGGCTGTTTGCATCTATTCAGACACAGCCTGGCTCGGCCCTACCCCTGCTCCCGGGTTTTGACTGACAACAGCAGGAGCCAATGGCTCCCACTGCTCTCAGCCAAGCCTCTGAGACAGAGGACAGGGGAGAAGAGCTGCTGCAGACATGCACAGTGTCAGACCAAGATTGAGCTGAGGTGAGTGTTTCACTACTACTAAAAGATTTTTTTTTTTTTTACTTGAAATGCAGAGAATGCATTAGAAGGTAAAAACCTTTTACCTTTACAGCAGCTTTAAGGGCATTACTACTTTTGGTTTGGTAAAACCTAAAGACTCCTTTTAGCAGCGGCCTTAAAATGGTGAGACGGCTGTGGTGCTGATGTGTTGAAAACAGCGCATCACACAGCAACCTTTTTTCTCCAACTTGAATGAAATGAAAAAGTGACATTTCATTAAGTTTTATCTCAGCCACAGTGAGATACAATGGATTTTGTCACGCTGCGCTGAAAAAAAAAAAAAAAAAAAACAACTTCATGCCATATGGTTTTTCAGCACACACCACCACAACATAGTAGTGTGAACTGACCTTTTAGGAGACACGGCACTTGCCCTGTTTATGCATAGCGACAGTGCCTGGTAAGTATGCCGATCGCAGTCTCAACATACCTGGTGTAGAAGAGCCCTTAGCACCCTATCACACCGGAGCAACTTGTTATGCGATTCGATCGTTTCAAATGGCATGATAAGTCTTCCCTATTGTCTGCAATGGAAGTGGTCAAATGAATGAGTCGCACCGATTTTGAAAGTAGATCTTGCACTACTTTTTGCAAGTTCAAGAACGACTTGCAAAGACATCTGTGCATGAAGTTGCACAGATGTCTTCCAAGTAGCACCTGAAGCAGTACTACTTTTAAAAATCGTGCTACTTCAAGTGAGGTACTACGATTTCAATGTTGCGATCGGTGTGACTGGGGGCTTAGTATTCCAGGTGTCCTTTATTATTACTAAATATTTGTTAAATGAACAGTAAAATTTACCCAAAATCTTTACAGTTTCCTTTTAAAGAAGTTAACTGATCTTTCATTAACGTTCCAGCACTAAAGTCTACTTTGCATTCTCTTAGTACAGGGATGTTGAATTAAAATTCTTGGAGGTCCAGTCAGAAAAACGCATGTTTCTACGAGTTAAAATCGTCCACAGGGGGTATATTAAAATAATTCCAGACTGATTTGGGGTAACAACATTTTGTGATTATAGACATAAATCAAAATGTTTAAAGTGATTCTGATGGTTGGAATTTAATAAAAAAAAAATCAACAAACATGTTATACTTACGTATTCTGTGCAATGGTTTTGCACAAAGCAGCCCTGATCTTCTTCTCTTTGGGCCCCTATCCTCAAGCAAGCCTCTTGCTTTGGGGGCACTCAAGCAGGCTTTTTCCTGTGAATGGATATTGTCCATTCACGCACAGAGTGTGGCTTGGCTCCACCACCTGCTCTATACACATAGCTCATTGGCTGTGACTGACAGCAGTAGGAGCCAATGGAAACAGAGAAAACAGGGAGAGCTGCTGCTCTCATGCACATCGCTGAATTGAGACGGGGCACAGGTATTAGGGGCTGGGAGGAGAAGCTGCAACCAGAACGTTTTTTTACCTTCATTGCAGAGAATAAAAAAACCTTCTGCCCTTAGAACCACTTCTCCTTAGGTAGACGTCATATGACGTCCTGGAGTCTATGTGATTAAGTCTGAATGGTGCCTGCAGTTGCAAGCATCAATCAGATATCTTTTTCTGCCGGCGATTCCCTGTCATGTAAAAGCAATCATAGCGGCTATTCAGCCGCTTGTTACAGGCATCGGGACGTTCCCCTTCTCTCCCGCGACCGAGCACCAAATGGTCCCTGGTGATTTCTGACTCTCGGAGGCTGGGTGTGACGTTCTGACGTCCAGTCCGGGCAGTTGCAAATAATGCTGTGCATTCGGCTGGAGAGCCTGATATCGTTTTTTTTTTCTCAGGCTTTCCAGCCTAGGAGGAGAGATGTGGGGATACATAGATCCCACGTCTCTCCATAAAGAGAACCCATAATGCCCTATTCCAAGGGAAGTTTACATTCCCTGTAATAGGGATAAAAGTGATCAAAAAAAAAATTAAAAAGGGAAAGTGTCAAAATAAAAAAGTAATATAAACAATAAAATAATAATAAAAAAAAATTCAAGCACCCCGTCCCTGCGGGGGGTTGCCACTTCATCCCTTTAATCCAGGACACACATTAATTACACAGGTTCTGTGGCTGATTAAGGTGATATTTAAACTCACTTGGTGCCTCATCTGCATTAAATTAGCCTCAGAATCTGTGTAATTCATGTGTGTCCTGGATTAAAGGGATGATGTGACAAGCCTAGTCCCCGCGTGCTCGCTCGCAGAAGCGAAAGCATACGTACGTCGTGCACGCTTATGTAAACGGCATTCAAATCACACGTGAGGTATCGCCACGAACGTTTGAGCAGGAACAATAATTCTGGCACTAGACGTCCTCTGTAACTCTAAACTGATAACCTGTAAAACATTTTAAAGCGTCGACTATGGAGATTTTTAAATACCAAAGTTTGGCGCCATTCCACTAGTGTGCGCGATTTTATAATTTTTTTTTTTTCCCGTTAAGGAAGTTTTTATTTAATAATAACAAAGTAACACAGGTACAAGACATAAGTTGTTCAGTGATGCTTGGATGAAATAGCAGGTACACTGTTGATTGGTTACAACCGGTATGTGAAGTATAAAAGAAACAATAATAACAATAAGAAGTTACATCCCTTTAGTCCTTTTTATGGTATGTTGTTTATTAGGGGTGGGTACTGATTTTGCGGGAGTCACCGTTGCCTTAGACACAAAGTTTCTGTGCAAAATCAGGGTACTAACATTTTCTGTTCAATGACTGTTGTTGTAGTATGAGGCCTTTAATGTGAGACTAGTAAGTTTTTAAGCCGAGGGTCATTCGTCTAGGCCTGGGGATGTTGGGATGAGCGAGAGGACTTCAGGTGGGGTAGCGGATTTTTCTGGATAGGGATGGTATGTGTCTGGGTGTTTGTGGGAACTTTTCCACTTGCATTGTTCCTTTTAGCGGTTGTAGTTATATTTCTTCATGAGGTAAGTAGGCTGATGGAAGGGAGGGATGTGGGGGGGGGGGTGGGATAGGAGGGAGGGCTGGATGGGGATGAACGGAAAGGGAAAGAGGGCGAGAGAGGGGGGGAGGGTGTGGGCGGGAGATGGGGGGGAAGGAGAAAGAGAGAGTGGAAGGGGGGGGCTCCATGGGTGACCCCAGACAGCCCCGCAGCTAGACTCTCATGTGGCGGTCCAGGATGGGGGACTGTAGTTGGCTGGGTTTGGGGGTGCGTTTCTGATTCTTTCTATCGTCTGATTATCCGGACCCTATTTGGGGTCATCAAGGGGGTGTAATAGTTTCCATGTGTGGAGATTTGTCGGAGTATATAAAAAAAAATTACTATATTGTATAGACTTATGGTGGGCTTTGGTTTAAGAGGTTATAATATTCCTGTGTAGTTTTAAAGTGGGTCCAGCAGGCCCAGGTTTGGGAGAATTTGGAGGGGGTTTCTTTGGCGACATCAATTAGTTCCTCCATTTCTGCGATTTTGTTGACTCTTTTACACCATTCCGCTATGGTTGGGGGAGATGGTGAGTTCCAGTGGATGGGGATGCAGAGCTTGGCTGCATTTACAAGGTGAATAGCGATGGATTTGCGGTATGTTTGTCTTGGTAGGCTGGTGTGGTGTAGCAGGAATTGAGCTGGGGATGGGGTGAGTGTGTATGTGGATAGTCTGTTCGTTAGGTCTCGTATTTGGGACCAGAATTGTTGGAGACGTGGGCAACTCCACCATATGTGTAGGAGAGTGCCCGGGGCTTCTGAGCATCTCCAGCAAGTATCGGGTACTGTTTGGTAATATTTGTGGAGTAGGTGTGGGGTTCTGTACCATCGAATTGCTATTTTATAATTGTTTTCTTGAGTCGCCACGTTCAGTGAGCCTGTGTGCGTCAGTGAGAAAATTTTTTCCCATTGCTCGTCTGAGATACTTTCTTGTATGTCTCTTTCCCATTTGGAGCATGTCTGTCCAGAGCTAGGGGAGATGTCCTGGAAGAATAAGTTGTGGATGGTGGATATGAGATGTTTATGTTCGCCTGGTTGTGCACATAGTTTTTCATAGGGGGATAATGGTCGGAAGACTTCTGAGTGTTTGTCAAGTTGTTTGATAAAATGTCTAATTTGGAAGTAAGCCCAGGGTGAAGGAGGGGGGGTTGTGTTTGATGCAACCATGTTTTCTCTATCAACTAACGTGTTGTTATTGAAGAGGTGATGCGCGTTAAGTTCTGGGTTAGGCCATGTCTCTATTAAGAAGTGACGAGACATGCCCGGGGGGAAAGCAGGGTTGCATCTTATTGGAGTGAGGGGGCTAGGGTTGGAAGAAATTTTTGTTTTCTTGCATGCATCTGTGAAGCAGTGTATGGTAGCTCGAATGAGTGGGTGTTCTTTAAGCGACCTTGGGCGGTGTTTTGAGTCTAACCACGGAATCGATTTGAGGGGAGAGTCTGAAAATGCGTTTTCGACCAGTACCCAGTTTCTTGGGTTGGTGTGTTCTGACCAGTTGACTATCCTAGTTAGGTGTGTGGCCCAATAGTAATTTTGGATGTCGGGTAGTCCTATTCCTCCCTTTGTTTTAGGTCTGGTTAAGTGAGCATAACTGATTCTTGGGGTTTTTCGTCTCCATAGGAAATCTGAGCAGCATTTTTTGAGAGACTTAAAAAAAGTAGGTGGTATGAGGATAGGGAGGGCTTGGAGCAGAAAAAGTAAGCGTGGTAGGATGTTCATTTTTAAGATTGCCGCTCTACCGAACCAGGAGAAGAAAGGTTTATCCCAACTTCGTATATCTTCTGAAATTATTTTAAGTAGAGGGGGGTAGTTTTTCGTAAAAAGATTTGTGGGGTCAGCTGTTAAATGGATACCTAAGTACTTTATCGCGTCTGTTTTCCAGTGGAATGTGAAGTTATCTTGACATTGTTTGATTGTCTCTTTGGGGAGGTTTATGTTGAGTGCAAATGACTTGGATGTGTTGATTTTAAGATTGGAGATTTGCCGGAAGAGCTCAAGGTCTTTTATGAGGTTGGGGAGGGAAATGTGTGGTTCTCTTAGGAATAGAAGCATGTCGTCCGCAAATGCTGTGATCTTGTATGTCTTGCCTGCTATTTCTATGCCCTTTATATCCATATTTGCTCTGAGGCGGTTCAAAAGGGGTTCAAGAGTTAATACAAATAGGAGCGGGGACAGGAGGCAACCCTGTCTGGTCCCGTTGTGGATGGGGAAGGCGTCTGACAGGTAGCCGTTGACTCTTACTTGGGCCTTGGGGTTGGAGTACAGCATCATGATGTATTGAAGCATATTGTGTCCAATGCCGATGTGTTTGAGTGTCTCTTTCATGTAGTCCCAGGCCAACCTGTCAAACGCCTTCTCCGCATCCAGGGACAGGAAAAAGCCTTTGGTGGTTGTAGAGCGCATCCAGTGCTGAATGTTGATTGCAAGGGTAGTATTATCTCTGGCCTCGCGGCCGGGTATAAAGCCAACTTGGTCATTTTTAATAAGCTTAGGTAAGAGGGGAAGAATGCGGTTGGCCAGAATTTTAGCGAATATCTTGATGTCAACATTCAGCAGAGAAACTGGTCTATAGCTGGCGACTGACGTTGTATCTTTTTCCGTTTTGGGGATGACTGAGATGTGAGCTTCTAAAAGTCGGTTAAAGGGGAGGGTTGAGTTAGGTATTGAGTTGAACGCTCTTCTGAAGTGAGCCGACAATATGTCTGGGAAGGTTCTGTAGTATGATGAGGTAAGGCCGTCTGGGCCTGGGGTCTTGCCTGGTTTTAACTGGGATAATGCCTTATTAAGTTCCGTCTCCGAGATTGGTTGTTCTAATTCTTGTGTCTTTTCAGGGGAAAGTGAAGTGGGGCTATATTTATGCAGGAAGTCTTGGATGGCTGATTGACGCTTAGTATTTTCGCTTTGTGTAGGGAGGTTGTATAAACCTGTGTAAAATTTTGCAAATTGAGAAGCTATGTCTGATACTTTGTTGTGGGACTTGCCTTGGGAGTCTCTGATCAAGTGGACCAATGTTGATGCTTTCTTTTTCTGAATGGCTCTAGCAAGGTATTTGCTACATTTATTACCAAACTCGTAGAACAGTTTGTGTCCGAGAGTGAATTTACGTCTGGTTGTCCGGTCTAGTTCGTCCCTGAGGCGTTCCCTTGTTTGTGTGAGTTCGACATAGTTCTGATCTGATTGGGATTTTTTGTGTGCTCTTTCTAAGTTTTTAATTTTGGTAATTAAGTCATCCATGGTTTTTTGTTTAGCTTTTCTGTGTGTAGCTTTTAAGGCTAAGAATCGTCCTCTAATTGTACTTTTGTGCGCTTCCCATATTGTGAGGGGGCTTACATCTGGCGAGTCATTCTCTGAGAAGAACAGTGTAAGACTGTTTTTTATGTGGAGTCTGTCATGTTCGTTTGTAAGTAGCATAGGATCCAGTCTCCAGATTTTGGTCACGGGACGCTCTTCGGGTATGGTCAGGGTTATTGAAATCGGGTGGTGGTCGGATAACACCATTGGTTCTATTGTTGCGTGGGAGAGGAGTTGTAGGTCCTTTTGGGTTAGGAATAGGTAGTCTATCCTAGAATATCTGTTATGCGGATGTGAGAAGTATGTGTAATCTTTCATATTGGGGTATAGAGTGCGCCAGGAGTCATGGAGGGATAGTTCTTGTAGGTGTATCCTAATTTGACGCAGGGCTTTATAAGGGATGGAGAAAGTGTTGGACAAGGTGTCGAGCAGGGGTTGTAAGGCTACGTTGAAGTCCCCTCCTAGGATGGTGAGACCTTGTTGGAAGGCCATTAGTGATTGTGAAATGCGCCTGAAAAAGGCGACTTGGGCCGAGTTGGGGCTATAGATGTTGGCAAGCGTGACAGGGGTGTGTCCTATGTGTCCTTTGAGAAAAATATATCTCCCTTTGTTGTCTATAAGAGAGTCAGTCATTTGCCAATTGACGTTTTTGGAGATGAGGATTGAAACTCCTTTAGTTTTTACAAGACTATTAGGTGCATGGTGAGCCGTTGGAAAGAGATTTGTAATTTTAGGTATGTGGTCGGTCTTGAAGTGTGTCTCTTGTAGGAAAATAATATCTGTTTTCCATTTGCGCATCATGTCTAGGACTTTGCTTCGTTTCTCGGGAATGTTTAAGCCTTTTGCATTGAAGGATACTATTTTGAGCGAAGCAGGGCCTTCTGGTGGGGTGGGGGTAGGCATGGTGTCCTGGATAAGCAGGTGAAGTGTGGGTTCAGGGTTTTTTTTTTTTTTTTTTTTTTTTTATTTTTTTTGGGACTTGGGTGTGAAGTGGACGA
>BLSH010104972.1:58502-75758 GCA_018402905.1 Glandirana rugosa | reverse complement strand
GGGGAACATCTGGGAGAAACCACCGCAGAGAGGGGTTTGCAAGGGGGATCTCTGGAGAGACCACTGTGGAGAGGGGAGTATAAGGGGGAACATCTGGGAGAAACCACTGCATAGAGGGGGGTGCAAGGGGGACATCTGGGAGAAACCACTGCATAGAGGGGGGTGCAAGGGGGACCTCTGGGAGAGACCACTGCATAGAGGGGGTGCAAGGAGGGCCTCTGGGAGAGACCACTGCGGAGAGGGGGTGCAAGGGGGATCATTTGGGAGAAACAACTTCAGAGAGGGGGGTGCAAGGGGGACCATTGTGGGGACGGGATGGGATGGGGTTGAAGGAGCGTGTAAGGGGGACTGCTGGGAAAAACACTGGATGAGGGATTACTACTTGGAGAGACCACTATGGGGAGGTGGGTGCGAGGAAGATTGCTGGGAGAGACCACTGCATGGGGGGTTGTTGCGAAGGTGTATGGATTGGGTTGTCCCTGAAGAGAGCGCTGTTACCTGTCTACCTTCCATGCAGGGTTGAGGACCGCTGAGAGAGACCACTGGGGGGATGTAACATGGGCCAATGGGAGAGACCACTACAAATGTAAGGTGGGTGGGGGCTCCTGGGAAAGACCACTACAGGGAGGAATGCAAGAGGGTGGGTGCTGGGAGAGGCCATCCTGCAGGCCTTAGTGCCCAACCTATGGCCCTTTGGAACATATTGTGTGGCCCTCGGGCCCCAGGCACTCACTGAAGTCAGTGAAGGAGAAATCTTCTTGGGTTCTAGCAGTGAAATGGTTTTTGGTTCTTCTTTTTCACATCATATTACTTTTTCTGTGCTGCCACCTCTTTTCTCTCCTGTTATTCTCCTCTGATCATTACTGTATAATAGATCTTGTGTGGAGAAATCGCAAACATGGCACAAGTGCACTGTAAAGCGGAACTAAAGCCAACGATCAGACTGTTTCCCAAAACAGTTACATCCAAGGCATGCCGTGATTGATAACTGTCACAGTGGCTTGTGCTCTCAACCAAACTGTCAAGCCATTCAATGGCTGGAGCATTAACTGAGCACATGTTCAGCACCTTGGTAACTGCTGATGAAACCGAGCAGGGTGGATTTGATTTAAATCACTAGTAAGAAGGCTTGATTTAAATCAAATCAATTTAAAGTGGAATTTCCGCTGGTGGGATTCCTCCCCCCCTCAAGTTTCACATTTGGCACCTGAAGGGGGGGGAGGGGGAAGAGGACACCTGTCTTTGGCAGGTGTCCTTTTCCCTACATCCGAAAGCCCAGGGCCACGGCCGTCAGCAGCGGAGCTCCCTCCCCCTCCGCCGCCTCCAATGAGAAAGTGCAGCGGCAGCTCGCGCAGTAGGGACCCGGCTGCGAAGCTGAACGGCTACACGTCCGGGTTCCCTTACCCTCAATGTTGGCGGCAGCACTCGACCTGCCGATCTGAAGATCAGGGGGCGGTGCCGACATCGCTGGATTCCAGGACAGGTAAGTGTCCTCAAGTTAAAAGCCAACAGCTACTGTATGTGTAGCTACTGACTTTTTTAATTTTTAAAGGAACGGCGGCAGGCAGCGGACCTCCGCTTTAAATCATCATTCTTAAAGAGCAACTGTCATCTCTGTCCCACAATGGCTCCTCCTCTGACCCTCTGTTGACTCACTGACAGTCCCATTCACTTTAATGGGTTGGCTGGGGATGCGGTGGTGACACAACAAGGTGAGGGATATGGCGGCAGCTGGTGAGTGGATGCCCGCTAACAGACGCTGCCATGATGGATCTGAAATGACAGGTGCTCTTTAAATGTAAGGACTTATTGTTGCTAGTAGTTAGAATCTTTAATGTTTGCAAGCAAAAGCAAGGTTTCCTATTAAGAATAATAAGCTGTCAGGTTAGTAAAACAGTGATATCCAAACTGATTCAATAAAACAGTTTGTAGTGTACATAGATTTGCAAAACAATGGGATAAAGAAATATTCCTGAACTTTGTTTTATCTCATGGTTACTGTGAAATTGTGTGAATGCATCAATGCAGTGCAGTTATCTCAGCTTGCAGAGCTTGGATTCATTGAATGAGTTTACCAAAAATGTAAATATTGCAGAATATACAGCCTTATGCTACATAACTAAGCTCAATTTCATGCTGAATAGACTAAATTATTAATGTATTTTAAATAGATAACTATCTTTAGATAGATTTTTACTCCAAAAGCATTTTATTTAAATACATTTGACAAATCAGATTTTTTTTTTTTTAATTATTGTTTTTTCTCAAGTCGTCTTCCAGGATGGCAGCCCTGAGACATGACTGGTCCCACCTGACAGGAAACACAATCAAGAAAGGTCAAAAACCCCCACCCTTCCCATGCTCCTCAGTTTTTTGATTGTGTTTCCCCACAGCGAAACAGTTTGGTTTTTTTTGTAAGATCCAAGGCTGTGAGCTGAGGGTCTCCCCCTGGGAACCAGACCACAGGCTTGAGTGGCTGGAGGGTCAGGTGGGGTCTGTTATCCCTCCCAGGATATTCCCCAGACCGGTAATGGTCTTCTCAGGGGGGGCAGCAGGACTGGAAGAGCCCCACTGAGAACTGAAGGACCCTGGGCACAGTGGGGGGGACCTTTTTCCCCCTCCCTTTTCTTAACTGGCTGGGTTGTCAGGGATTGAGGAGGCTGGACTGTGTCTCTTCTCACGGGCCTCCATTGCAGGAGTAGCCTGGCTCCTGTGTGTTCAGCGGCGTTGGAGCTGCATGGAGAGGCCTGGGGGGTGGGGAGAAGGAGGCGGCCTAGAGTCAGAGATCGTTTCCTGCTTCATCCCTCGTGACCGGAAGTGACGTCACGGCCACTAGAGGGTATTTCCGGTCCTCGGAACTTCACCAAAATGACGGCGGCATTTTCACAGGAGGGGAGCGACCAGCAACCAGCGGAGTGGGTGTCCACAAGCCTCCTGCACTTCACAGCAGAGCCACATCAGCGGTCGGCTGGAGAGCTCTGGCCTCTACAGAGATGGACAGAGAGGAGGGACTGGCAACATTCACAGCCACAGAGAAGACTACAGGGGGTAAGTTGGCCAGCTGGCAGGGGTACTGGGGGGGTGGAACCCTGAACCTTACCCCTGCAGGGAGTGGTAGAGGTTAATGCAGGTGCATTTATCTTGCAGGCGTGGAATCCGTGGCCCAGGGAGGTGTCAGCAGGACTAAGTCTAAGACCTCTTCCCGCTATAAAAGATGTGGCTACTGCAATGATAAACTGCCGCAGGAACACAAAGCCCGTCTGCTTTAAATGTATTCATAAGCTGTCAGGGAAAGAAATGTTTCAGGTTATGAAAGATTTTCTTGCTGTACAGACAGAGATGTTGTCTACTCTCAGATCTTTTTAAGCAACCCTTAAACCAAGGCAGGAAGTGGAGGCACTGTCTAGTGTTGAGGGCTCTTCTTCACAAGAAGGACCGTCAAGCCTTGAGAGGCCACTTAAGCTGGCCACTGTCAGGCTTCCTGCCAAGCAGTACTCGCAGGAGGAGGAAGCAGAAGGGTCTGAGCAGAGTTGTCTGGATGAGGATAGCCAGGAGAAAGAAGAATCCAGACCAGGCAGACACATTTTTTTCAGCTGATGAGATGGAGGGTCTCCTCAAGGCTATATATACCTCTGAGGAGATTCAGGAGCCTGCTGCACAAATTTCAGCTCAGGATAAAAGTGCAGAGGTTTAGTCAGCCCACAGGCTAGGGTTCTTCCAATTCATTAGGCTCTTAAAGACATTATCCTGAGGGAGAGGAAGGAGCCAGAGAGAAAACTCTTAAAATTCAAAACCTGGAAGCGCAGATGTCCCTTTAACCACTTCCCGACCGCCGTATGCAAAATGACGGCCGGGAAGTGGCTCAGTTATCCTGACTGGACGTCATATGACATCCTCAGGATAACAAGCCGCCGCGCGCCCGGGGGGGGGCGCGCATTACGGCGATCGGTGGTGTGGGAGGTCAGTCTGACCCCCCGCAATACCGATCTCGGTAAATCGCTTCGATCCGAAGCACTTTACCATGTGACCAGCCGTGACCAATCACGGCTGGTCACCGTGTAACACAGGAAAGCTGGTTATCGGCTTTCCTGTACTCAGGTCTGCAGACCTGAGGAGGGGAGAGCCGATCGGCTGCATCCCTGACAGGGAGGGTTTGTGCTGATGATTTATCAGCACAGCCCTCCCTCGGATCGTCACCCTAGACCACCAGGGAGCCTGCCCAGGGACCACCAGGGATGTGCCCACCCAGGACCACCAGGGAGCCGACCAGGGACCACCAGGCAGCCGATCTGGACCACCAGGGAGACCCCCCCTAGACCACCAGGTAAGTGACATACTGCCCAATGTGGATGGCACTCAGTGCCACCTTCAGATGCCACCCTAGACCACCAGGGAATGAGCCCCTATCAATGTATGTGCCCACCAGTGCCCCTATCAGTGCCCATTAGGGCCCCTATCAATGCATACCAGTGCCACATATCAGTGCCCACCATTGCCACCTACCAGTGCCCACCTATCAGTGCCACCTATCAGTGCCCAGTGCTGCCTATGAGTGCCAATCAGTGCTGTCTATTAGTGCCAATCAGTGCCGCTTAGCAGTGTCCGTCAGTGCTGCATATCAGTGTATATCAGTGCCACCTCTCAGTACCCGCCAGTGCTGCTTATCAGTGCCGCCTAACAGTGCTCATCATCGCTGCATATCAGTGCCTCATCATCAGTGCCACCTCATCAGTGCCGCCTCATCAGTGCCAATCAGTACTGCCACATCAGTGCCCGTCAGTGTAGCCTCATCAGTGCCCACCAGTGATGGAGAAAATTTACTTATTTACAAAGTTTTGTGACAAAAATAGAGAATTTTTTTTTTTTTTCAAAATTTTCGGTCTCTTTTTATTTGTAGCGCAAAAAATAAAAACCGCAGGGGTGATCAAATACCACCAAAAGAAAGCTCTATTTGTGGGACCGCGCAATTGTCATTCAAAGCACAACAGCACTGAAAACTGAAAATTGGTCTGGTAGCAAAGTGTTCTAAGTGCATAGTATTGAAGTGGTTAAAGATGAGGAAGAGGAGAAATTCTTTAAGACTCCTAGGTTGGATGCTTCCCTGGCTCAGGTCTCAAAACAATCCGACCTCTCTTTCGAGGATGCAGGTAATATTAGAGACCAGATGGATAGGAGGTCTGAAACTCTAGTGCGCAGAGCCTGGGAGGCCAATGCAGCAGCAATGAGTCCGGCCCTGGCCTCAGCTTGCGTGGCTAGAAATGCGAACATGTGGGTGAGCAAACTCCTGGACCACGTTTCTCGTACATCCAAGTCAAAACAGGTATTAGAGTCCCTGGAATTGATAGGTAAAGCGGTAGCCTATCTAGCAGATGCAGCTGTTGAAACTGTGCGTACAACAGCAAAATCTGCAGCCCTGCTAAATTCGGCTAGAAGAGCCTTATGGGTGAAGATCTGGGACGAGGACCATACATCAAAGTCAGGAATGTATGGTCTCCCGTTTGAAGGGTCATTACTATTTGGCACAGGTTTAGATCAGGCCCTTGCTAGATCTACAGAGAAGGGGAAAAAATTCCCAGATAAGCCTAAGAAAAATATGGGAAATTTTTTTCGAGGCCCCCAAGAGTCCAATCGGTTTAAGAACAAAAAGGAAAATAAAAGATGGGGATTTGGCAAAGGAACACCAAAACGGAGTCTCCTTTTTTTCTGGCCAAAAGTCGGCCGAGGAGGACTTCAAGTGACGCCAGCGTAGGGGGAAAACTCTCCCAATTTTCCACCCAGTGGGAGAAGATTACGCAGAGCCCCTACATTTTACAGATGATAAGAGGGATACAGGTTACAGCTGACTTCTTTTCCCCCTCAGTTTTCTCCTTACCCATCTACCCAGGGACAGAGAGAAGGCAGCCGGCCTCCTGGAAAATGTCAACCCAATTAGCCGAGCAGAGAGTCATTGTTCCTGTGCCAACAGTAAAACTCTGGAAGGGATTTCACTGTCACATTTTGGTAGTCCCCAAGCCTTCGGGGAACTTTTGCCTTATCATAAACCTAAGAAGGCTGAACAAGTTCATATGGTACAAGAAGTTCCGTATGGAGAATATTTACAGTGTCAAAAAGCATCTGTTAAAGGATGTCTGCATGGTCACATTGGACCTGAAGGACGCTTACTTTCATGTCCCCATTTGTACGGAACACCAGAGTCTGCTGCGGTTTGCAATTTGCACCAAACAAGGTGTCCAGCACTGGCAGTTCAGCACCTTGCCCTACGGTTTGGCATCCAGCCCGAGAATCTTTTCAGAGGTTCTGGTGGAAGTGGTATCTTTCCTCCATCTAGAGGGAATCGCGCTGATCCCGTACCTGGACAACCTGTTGGTCTACAAACAATCACAGGTACAGTTGATGGTGGACCTGGACAGGGTAGTAACCATGCTAGAGTCCCTGGGATGGCTGATCAGTTGGGAGAAGTCCTCACTGGTTCCCTCCCTAACCAAGATGTATCTGGGGATCCTGATTGACTCTGTGGCACAAAAGCTTGTTTTGCCCCAAGCAAAGGTGGAGACCTTGGTAGGGGCAGTAGAGTCTCTTCTAGAACCCAGAGAGTTGTCCCACAGGTTCATTATGAGAGTACTAGGAATGATGACATCCTGCATCCCCACGGTTTCCTGGGCTCAGTTTCACTCCAGACCTCTCCAGGGTTTCCCTCTCTCCTCCTGGGACGGGAAAAGAGGATCCTTGGACCAAAAGGTGCTGGTCCCAAGGAAGGTAAAGGAGTCGCTTCGGTGGTGGCTCAACCCAGACAGGTTAAGTCAGGGCCTTCTGTGGTACAAGCTCCAGCCAGTAAGGGTCACAACCAATGCAAGCGCCTGGGGTTGGGGGGCCAATCTAGAGGAACTTCGTGCCCAGGGTGCTTGGAACCAAAGTCAGAGGGACACTTTCTCCAATTTCAGGGAGCTCCTAGCGGTCAGAGAGGCCTTAAAAGCCTTCTAGGAAAGGATCAGGGGAAAAGAGGTCCAGGCCCTTTTGCACAATTCCACTACTGAGGCCTTCTTGAACTGTCGGGGGGGGGACAAAGTCCATTTCTCTGATGAATCTAACGCAGGAAATTCTGGAATGGGCAGAGATTTGGATTCCCTAGATTTCAGCCATTCACATAGGGGGGTGTTTAACCTAGAGGCAGACTTCCTCAGTAGGCAGCAGATCCTTCAAGGAGAGTGGGAGTTAAGCCCTGAGGTGTTTTTGATGGTATGTCAAACCTTCTGGACACCAGAGGTGGACCTATTTGCCAGAAGAGGCAAAAGGAAGGTCAAGAGATTATTTTCCCTGAACAGAGAGAGAGGTTCAGAGGGGGTAGACGCATTGGCCCACAAGTGGAATTTCAGGCTAACCTATGCCTTTCCCCCCCTTTGCTCTGATCCTGAGGGTGCTACACAAACCGAGTCAGTCAGGGGGCAGACTGATTCTGGTAGCACCTTGGTGGCCCAAGAGGACGTGGTTTCCCACACTAGGAAATTGGTCAGTAAGCCCTCCTCAGCACCTTCCGGATCGGCAGGATCTCCTCCTTCAGCGCCCAGTGGTTCACCCGAACCCCGCCTTCTTCAGTCTGACGGCGTGGCTCTTGAAAGGGAAAGCCTGCGTCACAAGGGCTGCTCGGAGAGAGTGATTGAAACTCTCAATAAACAGAAAGCAGGTGACTACGTGAATCTACGCCAAGGTTTGGGGAGTTTTCTCTCGTTGGTGTCAGGCGAGAGGGACTTCCCAACAAGAGATCTCTGCTGTTCTGGATTTTCTCCAGGATGGTGTGGATCAGGGGCTGGCAACCAAGACCCTCAGGGTACAGGTTGCGGCCCTGTCTGTGTTTTTGGATAAGAGGTTGGCCTCGGAACCTCTGGTTAAAAGATTCCTATCAGCCAGGGAAAGGATGTCCCCAGTGAAAGTGAAGGGTTTTCCCCCTTGGGACCTGACCCTGGTATTAGAGGCACTAACTAGGGCATCCTTTTAAACCATTGGCTCAGGTTTCTTTAAAGCTTCTTTCTTTGAAAGTGGCCTTCCTCCTGGCCATTACATCGGCCAGGAGGTTAACAGACTTACAGGCTCTGTCAATGAGAGCTCTTTTTCTTATTGTTTGAGGATAGAGTAGTTCTCAGACAAGATCCCCTGTATCTACCCAAGGTACCGTCAAGTTTTCATAGGACACAGGAGACTGTCCTTCCTTCATTCTGTGAAAACCCCCAGAATGAGAGGGAAAATAATTTCTTTTGTTGGATGTCAGACGATGTCTTTTGATTTATTTAGAGAGGGTGAAAGTGTTCCGTAAATCAAATCCCCTATTAGTAGGTTTTAGTGGTCAAAGAAAGGGAGAACAGGCCTCTAAAACAACCATTGCTAGATGGATTAGGCAATCCATTACCATAGCATATGAACAGACAGGGAAAGCAGTTCACCCTAGTCTTAAAGCTCACTCTACGATGTCTCTGGCAACTTCCTGGGCAGAAAAGGCCCGAGCATCGGTAGACCAGATCTGCAGAGCAGCAAAGTGGGCAAGCCGGAACACCTTCCTGAGGCATTACAGGGTTGAAATTCTGTCCCCTCAAAGCCTAGCCTTTGGTAGGAAAGCCCTACAGGCTGTCGCCTCGTCCTAAGGTAGGCCTGAGCTTCTTGCTTTTCTCTCAGTTGTGCCGTCCTGGAAGACAACTTGAGAAAATAACCAGTTACTCTTACCGGTAACAGTGTTTCTGGGAAGTCTTCCAGGACGGCAGGCCTACTTCCCACCTGATCTTGTGGTAGGATTATCTATGTTATATGAAAGTCTGTTTTTTCAACTCTCATGCACTGGTGTGGGTCAATATTTTGCACAAAGCTGAGGAGCATGGGAAGGGCGGGGGTTTTTGACCTTTCTTGATTGTGTTTCCTGTCAGGTGGGACCAGTCATCTCTCAGGCCTGCCGCCCTGGAAGACTTCCCAGGTTATTTTATCCACCCTGAGGCTAAGATGGCAGCTTCTTTGGCTGTAAAGTATAGGAGGGTTTAGTCCCACTTGAAATTTGTTTTAAAGGTTCTGCATTTCCTTTAAAAAAACAAAACCCAAACAACCATGTTATACTTACCTACTCTGTACAATGGTTTTGCACAGAGCAGCCCCGATCCTCTTCTTTCTGGGCTCATCGTTGACACTTCTGGCTCCTCCTCCTTGACCGTTGCCCCCAAAAGCAAGCCACTTGCTATGGGGGACTGATGCGTGCTTGCTCTGAGACCCTCTCTATGCATCCACAAGCTCTCTCCTCATTGGCTCACTGGCTGTGATTGTCTCGGCTACTGAAGAGAGGGAGACTCAAAGCAGTCAAGGCTGCAGTGCACATCACTGGATTGAGAAGGGGCTGTGGGGGGAGCAGCACACAGAAGGTTTTTTACCTTTATGCATTTAGAGCACAGATGTGGAATGATGGATTTGTAAAGGAGCTGTAGTAGCAGTGATCGCTAGCAGGTGTAATGTGTCTCCAGTCTATGGCTTTCTCAAGTCTCTATCAACTCCTATGGAATTTCTCCAACCACTGACCATCTACTGACCATGTCTGCAGTCTCCGGCAGCTCTCTGTAGCATTACATTCACTGAATATTATGTGTGGCACTTGGGTCAACCACCACTACCATACAAAGCCAGAGCTCCGAATACGGGGAAAGTTAGCGCATTTTTATTAGATTAAAGCCGAATATTTTAAATAATATACTATGGAGAGGCTTTTCTGCTTATCCTTTGTATGAGTAACTGGTCTGGAGGGGAAACGGAGGAAGCAGTTTGCTTTACGGAATTGGATATGAATTGAATATGCTGATTGACTTCAATACGTCTGGTGAGCCTCAATGTCTTTGTGTCTTTCACATGGTGACACAGGTGGAAGAAGTTCCAGGCTTAATTGGATATAAGCCTTTAACGTTATCACGGACAGTGGATATGTGTTTGCACATGCACTTTATATGTTTTTTGTCAATATAGCATTGAGCAATTTTTCAACATTTCTGCACTTTTATATTTGTTGATTTATACTGCACTGCTGACAACTATTTTAATTATAAGGTTTTCATTTTTTCTGTATTTTCGGATATTTAAAGCAGCAGCATTCTTGTACATTACCCACTTAGGAGGTTTCCTGTTTAGCGCGGTGATTCAATTTGTATATAAAAACCTTACTTGCTGCATTTTTAGTGAGTTAAAAAACCGACTCCAAAAAAGGCACCTCCCCATTGAAATGCATTAAAAATGTAGCAAGAATGCATCAATTGAGTCACATGACCTATGAAAAGCACACCAATAGCACAGTAAAATGGTGGTAAATCGTGGCAAAATTGCATGCGTTTTCGCTGCCATTATCGGCACCTTTCTGTGCAAAATTCTGATAACACCATTTTCAGCCGATACGTTTTGGCGCCCGGAATTTTCGGTGCATCTCTATTCTCTAGTTGTTTTCTCTGAGTTCATGGGGCTCTCACATGGAATTTCCAACTCAGAAATGTATATTTCCCGTCAGATAGCGTGTAACGGTCAGGTATCCATGGTTACATACAGTGTGATGGGACAGAGCGTGCCCATACTAATGCATGCAGCAGTCTAAATGTACATTCCATGGAGTACTGTGGTAGGGATCCTCTCCATTCATACTGGGGCTCCAACGTTTAAGCACAAGAGCAGGGCACAGATGCCCCATCCAACCCTTCTGCCAACAGCCTGTCAAATTCTATGCGAAGCTGACAGCTGTTGCAGCTGGACAGGACTGGATGGTGCACCTAGTGGTGCAAACCTTTAGGGCATTATGCGCCCAGGAATTCATACCCGGAACATAGATTTCTTCTGTTCTGGGCTTTCAAACCTGCCACCCTAAACACTCATATGGCTGGCGCCCCATCCAGCTACAGCAGCTTTCAGACTCTCATAGAGTTTGACAGGCTACCAGCGGAGGTGCTGGATGGAATACCTGTGCCCTCTGCTGAGGCTAAAAACCCAGAGAGCATGGGACCCATTTTATCAAACTTTTTGATCGAAAGTTTCCAGTGCAGTTATCTGAGCAAAGTCTAAAGCCCCATACACACTATACAATTTTCTGTAGATTTTTGTCTTCGAATTTACCAAAACCATATAATAGGAGGTCAAAGCTTAAGAGTTTCAATTTGCATGCAGTCAGACAGGCCCTTGCACTACATGGTTTTGGTAAATCTGAAGACAAAAGTCTACAGAAAATTGTATAGTGTGTATGGGGCTTTAGGACTCATTCACACCACAATCCCTGTATTTTCTCTGGTTGAATGCAATATGTGTTTCCATGCTGGGACATAACTTTTTAAATGCACTGCATTGCATTTTTAATGTTTTGTAATCTAATTTTTTAGTTCAAAATTTCCAAGTCTCACTGTATTGCCTTTATGCACTTTGCATTGTGAAAAAAATGCTCGCTTTAGTACTGTGAACTAGGCTCATTGGAATACATTGCTTTATTTAGGGTTTATTTGGTGTGAATAAACCTTAAGGCCTTGTTCACGCGGAGTATACATAAGCGTACCCCTGTGGAGGACCATATTTACCCACATGGGTGTACATGGGTTGCATGGATCCCATTGCTGCCACTTGGGACATAGATGCAGCCGCTGCTCCCACTGTGACATCTGGGGGGTGTGGGTAAACACGGCTTTCCATAGGGGTACATTTCTGTGCCCTATGTGAACGAGGCCTTAATGTCAAGTGTCGCTGTATATATGTGGATACATTTACATACATTATTTTAAATGCTTAGGATTTTCATAAACTGTATTAAAAAAAAAAATACAATGCTAACCGTGTAATTACAATTAACATTTCAGGTTTTGCTGAAAACAACAGCTGGAGAAATCGATATAGAGTTGTGGTCAAAGGAAGCCCCAAGAGCTTGCCGAAACTTTGTCCAACTTTGTCTGGAAGGTAAAGGAGACTTTCTCCATAAATGTATATTTCCATTTTACAGTGTAATTTTAAGTGATATATTTTATCTATCTATATATATATATATATATATATATATATATATATATATATATATATATATATATATATATATATAATTGTATTTTTTTTTTAAATGACAAACAGTCATACTTACCAGCTCTGTGCATTGGTTTTTCACAGTGCAGCCCGATTCTCTTCTTCCCGGGTCTCCCGCTGGCACTCCTGGCTCCTCCGCCTTGACCAGTTCCCCCAATAGCAAGCCGCTTGCAATGGTGGCACTGGTGCGCTCGCTCCGGAGCCACACTATGCCTCCATAAGACCTATAGAGCCGTGGCTTGGCCTCATCCCCTGCTCTCTCCTCTTTGGCTCACTGACTGTGATTGACAGCAGTGTGAGCCAATGGCTTCAGTTGCTTTGTCTCAGCCAGTAAGGACAGAGGGACCAGGGATAGTCGAGGCTCCTGTGCAGATCGCTGGATCGAAAGGGGGCTCAGGTAAGTATTAGGGGGGCTTTAGGGGGAGCGGCACACAGAAGGGTTTTTTTACTTTCATACATTGAATGCATGAAAGTAAAAAAAAACCTTAAGCCTTTACAAACACTTTAACATGGTGAGATACTTGAGCTATTGGATGTAGAGTTTTCATTGTACTGTAGAGCAGAAAACTGGCTTCTTTATACACACTATTTCATAACGATAATAAATCTATGCTGACACAGTGTTTGAAGAGTGCAGCAGGATTCTCTTAGTTTCTTCTAAATTGCCTGTAAAGCATTGTTCACAGTCGCACCCATTAAGAAAAGAAGTCACGGAGCTATACTCTTTATCAAATCAATATTAAAGTATATCTAAAGCCAAACCTTTAAAAAGTTTTTGTAAACCCTCTCATATACCCAGTGAAGTGAACAGCCTTAGATGGAACACAGAGATTAAACAAATCCTCCTACATAAGTTGTACTTGTTTATCTCTTTTCTACATCCCTTCAAAGTGATGAAAATCCTTCTACATCTGTTAGCAGCACAGAGGAGGGAGCTGGGAGCTGTATAGTATACAATGTGTTAGAGCTGATTTTAGGAAACAGACACCCCCCCCCCCTACACACACGGCACAGGAACGAAGCAGAGCTGTGTTGCGAACAGACAAGCTGTGTACTGAGCTCTACTCTACCGTCACCATTTTATCTCTGGTGGGAGAACTTCTCAGAAGTGAGAGAGTCAGATTTCATGTCTGAGGTTCACAACTACTTTAAAACCTAAGTTTAGTCAAAATAAAAAGTTAAGCACAAGGGACATTACTTACTATTAATCTGGTGTGTCCCTTGTGCTGATGGCCTCTACTTTCTTTGAAATCTTCATCCTTCAACTCCCCCTACCTCTGCCACCGTAATCTTCAGGAGCAGCCACTGCTCTAGTCCTGCACCACCATGTTCCCCTGTGACAACATCGGGAGGTGATCTGGCCACTAGCGCACCTCCTGCATTAGAGTGCCTCCACTCTGGATGGAGGAGCACAGGGGGATACCTTTGGACAGCAGCATTGTCATTCTGGGGGGAGAAGAGTGATAGATGGACTAGCAGATTTAGATACACCAACAAATTGAAGCCAAACTCCAGCTAACACTTTATAATTAGCTACAGAAATTTTTTTTTTTACTTTTGGGATAAAGGTTTTAGATGAATTAATAAAAAAAAAAAAAAGAAAGCTGATAACCCCTGCCACTGGTAAATGGATTGTCTCATCCATGTAAATTAATACATTCTGATGGAGAGCTTCTGAAAAACAACAGACTTGCTGGCCGCATCATCAAATGAAAACTGAAGAAAGAAATCCTAAAAAAGGAAATTAATGCAGCCATCACCTTAGAATGGGTAAGCTGCAATAGAATGTTTACTTTCGGGTGTCATACTGCTTTAAAGAGGAACTTCACCTCTCCCCCCCCCCCCCCCCATTCGTTTTTTCCCCTGCTTACTGATTGCTGTGTTGTCCTCAGTTCAGATACTCACCCATACAGCGTTGTCCGACTTAGATCCTCTTTTCTGCAGCCACTGTTCAAGTCCAGCACCGCCATGATCCCCTGTGACAACATTGGGAGGCTGCTGGCTCTTCCGGATTGAGGTGCAGCCTCCTGATGATTCCCCGCTTGGCCTGTCCCCTCTCCTCCATTAAAGCTGAGTTCCACCTAAAAGTGGAACTTCCGTTTTAAGTGCAGGTGACCCCCCTGACATGCCACAATTGGCATGTCATTTTTTTTGGGGGGGGGCGGGTACCTAGCTTTCATAGGTACCCAGCTCAAACTTCCGCCCCTGGCATGGCGGCACAGGAAGGAAGTTCACCTCTCCCCCCTCCCTCCCTGCAATCTTCTGGGACAGGGCACAGAAGATTGCCCAGCAATACAGAATGCGCGGCTCACAGCCGGGCGCCCAGAGTTGTAATGCCGGAGAGGAGCGAGGCATTGGGCGGCCGCAACGCTATATGGTGGGACTGGGGAGTGTCTGTCACTTTTTGTAGCTGCTGACTTTTTTAAATGGGTGGAACTCCGCTTTAATGACTGGAATGAGTTTAGTGCTCCTGGTGCCTCCTGGGATATACAAGTCGCATATCCCAAGGAGCACTGGGGCCCTTGACATCATTCAGGGAGGATGGGGGCGGCTGAAAGCTATTTAATGAAAAAAAAAAAAAAAACAAACGAGAAAATTAAAGCGGTAGTAAACCCATGCATTTAACAGGTTAAAAACCAGTCACATTTCCGGCATGTGCCGGAAATGTAACACTCCCATTGGTTGTGCTCTAACCCAAACTGTCAAACCATCCAATGGCTGGTGTCATAGCTGATCACATGTGCAGAATCATGGCAGTTGTAGATTAAACAGAGGCCAAGATGGCAGCTTCCTTGGCTGAAAATGATAGGAGGGTTTACTACCACTTTAAGGATATTCGTGTAGCCGGGGGGAGTGGGATGGAGAGGATCAGACTTGTTTTAAAGGGTGAGGATCCACTTAAAGTAGTGGATGAATGATATAATGAAATCACTTTTAGATGGCAACCCTGCCCCAAAAATACAGTATTTAGTCTTAGTTCTGTATCCTAAGTGATAAAGTTATTGCTGAACTGTTTGGTCCATAGCTATAATATGAAAATGGCTCTGGATCTCAGTAGGATAAGATCTCCTTTCATGTCACTGTAGAATATGCTATGTCTGCAAAATCATGGCTGACCTTCATTTTTCACATGAGAGTGTATTGACATTGAGGGTGTGTTCCATTCTTTTATGTTCTTCCAGGTTATTATGATAATACAATCTTCCACAGAATTGTACCTGACTTCATTGTTCAGGGTGGAGACCCAACAGGCACAGGCACAGGGGGAGAATCCGTATACGGCAAACCGTTCAGGGTAAGACTGGTAACAATAAAGAGATGTTTTGTTTTTGGTCATTTCTAACTTTTTCTTATGTTAACATATTCTCAACTGTTTTTATTATTATTATACAGGATGTGTATAGCGCCAACAGTTTACGCAGCACTTTACAATACACATGGGCATGACAAAAAAACTTTTCGTCTTGATTCGTTAATCTAGTTATTTAATTTTGTTAAATTCGGTTGATTTGTTCAGTTCATATTCGGGATTCGTATATGGAATTTTTCAGATTTTCTTCGAATTTACAGTTTTTTCCCAATTCTAAATGTTCAAATCGATAAATTTTGAATCGGTCAAATGGAAAACTTTTTTATATATTTTTTTTTTTTTTTTTTTTCGATTCCAATGTGGCAAAGTGAACAAACAAAAAGAAAATCTTCATCAAATGATTACAATGATTCTTTAGATCACCTTTAGCTTAAAGAGGAAGTAAACCCTGATGGGTTTTACTTACTCTTCGTTGCTCAGCATTACCCTGCAATGTAAAAGCATAATAGGCTAGTATGCATCGCACACTAGCCTATTATGTGACACTTACCTGCACTGGAAGCCCACGCTGTCCCCGCTCCAGGAAACGTCAATCTTCGCCCCTCTTCCTTCTGGTGCCACGGACTCCGTTTCTGTGATTTGCCGGAGCCGCGTGACGTCACTCCCGCGCATGCGCACGGGAGCCGGCAATCGCGGCACAATGTCCGTGAAGGAAAGGCGTGCAGGCCGTTTCTTCACTGTGCATGTGCCCGATGACGTGGGCACATCACAGTACACTGCATATCTTCTAAACCGTGCAGGTTTGGGAGATATGCAGGGAACCTAATGGTAAGCCTTATTATAGGCTTACCTGTAGGTTAAAGTGGTTGTCATCCACTTTAACCAGTTCTACACCGCCTACCGCATATTTACGGCGGCAGTGTGGACGCTGGCTGCGAATCGCCGTCAAAAGGCGGCGATCTGCGAATGGCCGCTAGGGGACGCGCGTGCGCCCGCCGCACTCCTGAGGAGTGTGCCCGCGGCTCGGGCGGACCCGATGTCTGCCGGCGAGCCGCGATGAGCGGTCACAGGCAAAGAACGGGGGACCGCCGATGTAAACACAGGCATGGGAGATTTACTGATCCCTGTCACTGGGATTAGTTGGATCTCTCATGCCCATGGTAGCCCAGGGAACACAGTTAACCCCTAGATCTCCCCCTGCAGGTTCACCCCTTCACTGCCAATGACATTTATACAGTAATCAGTGGACATTTAAATTTCTGATCGCTGAATAAATGTCATTGGTCCCAAAAAATGTCCGACATGTCCACTGCAATATCGCAGTACCACTAAAAATCGCAGATCACCGCCATTACTAGTAAAAAAATAAATAACCCCAGAAATTAATTCTCACCATCCGTAAACGCGGCCATTTTTGCACAAACCCATCAATAAACGCCGATTGCGATTTTTTTTTTTTTATTTTTTTTTTTATCACAAATATGAGGAAGAATATAAATCGGCCAAAACCGGTGAAAAAAAATGTTTTTTTATATTTTTTTTTTTTTTTTTTTAAAAAAGTGGCCAAAACCGGCTAAATATAAGAAGGAGTATAAACACTATTTTTTTTTTTATTTTTTTTTTTTTAGCGTTAGCCGCAAATAACTACCCAAACACGTTTTTACCGGCGCAAATGCCTACCACTCTTAATTAAAGACCCCAATAAATAAAAAAATGATCATTACCGCCACTAGACGCTAAAAATCACCATGACGCTATAACGTCACCTGTACAGCCTGTAAAAAACCCTGGTTACTGTAAATAAGTCGCTAGTCTTTAAATTTACAGGTGACTAATGACATATTTACAGTAACCGTCACTTCCCCACTTGGACGTCCCCCTCTAGATCC
>BLSH010104972.1:29983-46407 GCA_018402905.1 Glandirana rugosa | reverse complement strand
CTTCACGTCTGCTCCCATTCTGAAGCACCCGGATCCAGCTTTGCCATACGTCCTGGAGGTGGACGCATCTGAGACGGCAGTAGGGGCTATCCTGTCCCAACGCCAGGGTGTTAAGGCCCTGCTCCACCCAGTGGCATTCTTTTCTAAGAAGCTGACTGCTCCTGAGCGGAACTACGACGTGGGAGACCGGGAATTACTGGCTATTAAATCTGCATTAGAGGAGTGGCGCTATTTGTTGGAAGGGGCCTCTCACCCTATCTTGATATTCACAGACCATAAAAACCTGGAATATCTCCGAACTGCAAAAAGATTGAGACCTAGGCAAGCCCTCTGGGCGCTATTCTTTTCCAGGTTTCATTTTCACCTTACTTACAGTCCCCGATCCAAGAATAGTAAGCCCGACGCCCTTTCCCGAATGTTCACAGAACCAGGCGATACCACTCCACCGGATACTATACTGCCCGCACGGAATTTCCTGTTGACAGATGAGGACTTTCTCTCCCAACTTCGTCGGGTATTGGACGAGTCCGCCACCAATCGAGACACTCGATTATCCGTAAGGGATGGTCTATGGTGGCTGGGACGGAGGATGTTCATTCCGGCAAGTTTGCGGCTTAGAGTTTTGGGTTGCTGCCACGACCATAAACTGGCAGGACATTTTTGCACACAAAAGACCGCTGAGCTCATCTCACGGTCATTCTGGTAGCCCAACATTTTGGAGGACTGCAGAAAGTATGTTGGAGCCTGTCCCGTCTGTGCCAGGAACAAAACAGACAGAGCCAAAGCCTGGGGCCTGTTGAACCCCCTTCCTATACCTGAACGCCTGTGGTCACAACTCGCGTTGTGCTCGATTTTATCGTAGAACTCCCTCCGTCAGAGGGGTTTTCTACCATCTTTGTCATTGTGGACCGGATGACAAAGATGGCTCATTTCATTCCTGTGAAGGGGACCCCTTCAGCGGCTGAAACAGCCCGTATATTCATAAAGGAAGTTGTCCGACTGCATGGAGTGCCCAGCAACATTGTGTCTGATCGAGGTGTCCAGTTCACGTCAAAATTTTGGAGAGCCTTGTGTGCTGGACTGGAAATCGAACTGGCATTCTCCTCAGCGTACCACCCTCAGACCAAAGGTCAAACAGAAAGGACGAACCAGACGCTGGAGCAATATCTGCAATGTTTTTCGTCCTTCTCCCAAGATGATTGGGTTGCACTGCTGCCTATGGCCGAGTTTGCCTACAATAATTCTATCCATTCGGCCACCCAGCAGTCCCCATTTTGGACCAATTATGGCTACCATCCCACATTTCTGCCCGATTTGAACCCAGAATGTTCCGTTCCAGCAGCACAGGATGTCACCAACTTTCTGCACACCAAATGTCGACTTCTTCAGGACACGTTAAACAAATCTCGGGAGGCTAGCAAGGAAGCCTACAACAAGAAGAGACGGGGGGGGGGGGGGGGAGATGGAGCTCCAACCCGGTGACCATGTTTGGTTATCAACCAAAAATTTGAAGCTTGCATGCCCCTCGAAAAAATTGGGCCAGAGGTTTCTGGGGCCTTTTCCCGTGAAAAGACAGATAAACCGGGTGGCTTTCGAACTTGATCTTCCACCATTGCTGAAGATCCACCCGGTTTTCCACGTTTCCCTATTAAAGCCCGTGGTCCGCGATTCCTTCTCTGGCCGAAAAACAGGACCACCAGGTCCCATCCTAGTTAACGGAGAGGAGGAGTTTGAGGTGGAAGCAATTTTAAAGAGCCGCCGGAGAGCGGGTGTAACCCAATATCTGATCAAGTGGAAGGGTTTCAGCCCGGAAGAGAACTCGTGGGAACCCGAAGGGAACATCCATGCTCCCGGACTAATTCAGGCCTTCAAACGAAAGCGCCAGGATGGTGACACTCGGTAGGCATCCGGAGGCTGCCCCTTGGGGGGGCAATGTTAGTAAAATAGCCTTGCCAGTGATTCTGGCCATTTCCGCGGTGGTGCGCGCACTCCCGTGCGCGCTCCCGTGCGCACGCGCCGGAAACGGCGCCTATTTATACCCTGGGACTCCTGCACTGAACTGCTGCTCGTTCTACAGCGTTCCAGATCTGTGGGCCACAGCTCCCCCACCTGTTGCTGTGTTCATCTGTTTCCTGTTGACCCGGCTTGCCTTGACCTGTTGTCCGCTACCTGCACCGACCCCGGCTATCCACGACCATCCGCTTGTCTACTCCTCTGTACCTCCGCTGCTCGCCCATTAACGAACCTTTGCCTGAACTTGACGATCCGCCTGCCTAATCCTTTTGTACCTCTCTGCCTGCCTGTTGCCGACCCTGCCTGTACGACCATTCTTCTGTCTGCACGACTTCCTGGAACCTCACTACAGCATCAGTGACCATCCAGCCCTCGTGCCATCCCGCACTCTCGGGCCTCTGTCTACACTACCAGGGGTCCTTGAATCGGGTGCGCAAGAGCAGTTGTTCCTTGCACAAGACAGACTCCACCGTCGGGTACGTAACACTAATACGGTACTGGCGTTAACCGGCATTTTTTGACGCCGACGTTTTTAGGTTGAAAAATAGCAGAGGGATGATTTTTTTTTAAAAAACGCCTATTGACGGCGACGCTCACTAAGGCCGACGCATAACGCCGAAAAACGACGATTTATTTATTTTTTTCCTTGACGTCGGGCCCGACGTTTTGTTTATTTTTTAAGAAACGTCCGTGTGTATGAGGCCTAAAGGTTTTTTTTTTTCTTATTTTGAGATGGAGCCTGGTAGGATGGAAAGCAAAGCTATTTCGGGAGAGGGTAGCAAGGATTTGTTATATATCCTGTTGTAAATTGCAAAAACCATGCAATTACAATAGAGCTGTATTTGTCAACCTTTATTTCACATAAACATTTAATGGATAGTGCACCCATACTGATATTTATAATAAGAGACCCCAAAATTCCTGCATGTTTGTTGACAAGTTGTTTTTAACAAAGCCAACCAGACACAGTTCTGCCAGCAGAGAAGAAGGGTTTGTGTCTACCATTTAGGTCAGTCAGCAAGTTGTGTAATCCGATCTTTTCTACTCATGTCTTTTTCATAGTAGACTGTAACTAGTCTTTTGACCTGTAGAAAGCTTGTTTGGCACCAACTGCTAAATTTAAAATATTCCTATATAATATTTAAATTGTAAAAAGGATATATATACAGTATCTCACAAAAGTGAGTACACCCCACACATTTTTGTAAATATTTTATTATATCTTTTCACGTGACAACTTTGCTACAATGTAAAGTAGTGAGTGTACAGCTTGTATAACAGTGTAAATTTGCTGTCCCCTCAAAATAACTCAACACACAGCCATTAATGTCCAAATCCCTGGCAACAAATGTGAGTACACCCGTAAGTGAAAATGTCCAAATTGGGCCCAGTTAGCCATTTTCCCTCCCTGGTGTCATGTGACTTGTTAGTGTTACAAGGTATCAGGTGTGAATGGGGAGCAGGTGTGTAAAATTTGGTGTTATCGCTCTCACTCTTTCATACTGGTCACTGGAGGTTCAACATGACACCTCATGGAAAGAATTCTCTGAGGATCTTAAAAAAAAGAATTGTTGCTCTACATAAAGATGGCCTAGGCTAGAAGAAGTTGGCCAAGACCCTGACACTGATCTGCAGCACGGTGGCCAAAACCATACAGCGGTTTAACAGGACAAGTTCCACCCAGAACAGGCCTCGTCATGGTCGACCAAAGAAGTTGAGTGCACGTGCTCAGCGTCATATCCAGAGGTTGTCTTTGGGAAATAGACGTATGAGTGCTGCCAGCATTGCTGCAGAGGTTGAAGAGGTGGGGGGTCAGCCTGTCAGTGCTCAGACCATACGCCGCACACTGCATCAAATTGGTCTGCATGGCTGTCATCCCAGAAGGAAGCCTCTTATAAAGATGATGCACAAGAAAGCCCACAAACAGTTTGCTGAAGACAAGCAGACTAAGGACATGGATTACTGGAACCATGTCCTGTGGTCTGATGAGGCCAAGATAAACTTATTTGGTTCAGATGGTGTTAAGCGTGTGTTTCAGCAACCAGGTGAGGAGTACAAAGACAAGTTTGTCTTGCCTACAGTCAAGCATGGCATGGTGGTGGGAGTCCAAAATAGAAAACTAAAAAATGCAAACGTTTTCAGCAGCGCAATAATAAATGATCGCATATATCATAACATAAAGTGCATGTGCTAACAATCCATCTGAGACAAAACAAATGTCCTTTAAAGTGCTTGTGCAGCAAAACTTTCAATCAGGAACTCCTCCACCAGTGCCACCACGTGAAATCAATGAACACACTGAGGCTCACCAGATGTCCCAAGGTCAGTCAGCATATCTTAAATCTGACGATGATCTCTCCAACAGAGTATCCCACAGAATCGCCAACTTTCACCATCTAATCTTTATATCAAAGTGGCTCATATGGGAAGAAGGAGAAATGACCTCTCATAGTGTAGTATTTAGGTTAAAAAACTATTTTAATGTTAAAAATGCGCTTACATGTCACAGCTTTAAAACGATCATTAGTGTACCATAAACGAGCGATCTTGTTACCCGTTCGTGAATCGCCGCTCGTCCGTTCGTAACCGCGGCGTCACTTCGGATCCAATCCGCTCAATGTGAGTCGTCGCGTGGCCATGCCACTGACGCGTTTCGTCACTTCCGACTTGGTCAAAAGGGCTGGCCACACGACGAGACGCCCCGACTTAAAGCGGAGGTCCGAGGGCTAAAAAAAAAATTAAAAGTCAGCAGCTACACATACAGTAGCTGCTGACTTTTAATATTAGGACACTTACCTGTCCTGGAGTCCAGCGATGTCGGCACCCGCCGCCGATCTTCGGATCGGGGGATGGGTGCAGCCGCCTCCATCGCGGGTAAGGGAACCCGGACGTGTAAGCAGTACAGCTTCACGCCGGGCACCTTACTGCGCATGCGCGAGCTCTGCCGCGCTCTGCTACTGGCCAGGCGGCCAGAAGCAGAGCGAGGAGGGAGCCGGGCTGCTGACGTCAGCGGCCGCGTCCGCCGGCCAGAGCTCCCGGAAGTGTGGAAAAGGACACCTGTCTAAAGACAGGTGTCCTCTTCCCCCTCCCCCCCGAAAGGTGCCAAATGTGACACCTGAGGGGGGGAGGAATCCAACCAGAGGAAGTTCCACTTTAGGGTGGAACTCCGCTTTAAGTATTGGCTTGTTTTCACCACTAGATGGCGCAAATGGATACTAATCACTTAAACATGATTCTGCATCGGTTCGGAATTTACATCCCTTTGGACGTGATATCGGTCTGTGTCATTAACCCTTTTCATGCTGACTAATTTTATAAATCTCAATCTCAATGGGGAAACCAATGTTAAGTTCATCCTCTATGTGCTAGATATATGCACATTTATTAACTACGTTTAATCATTAGGTTAATTCATTACTTGTAGAGTGAAAATCGGTTCGTAATCTCATATTATTCCCCGTCAATCTACAGGCTCTACATGAGCCACATGACCTAAAGCCCTTTCTGTCGGGCCAAAGGGTGGTGCCCGTGCCCCTCATTGGAGGGTCCAAGATCTTTTCAACTAGAATATTTCCAAAGCTGGGGGCTCTCCTATACACAAAACTAGGTCTAGAATTGAGAACAGGTCCCAGTGTCCGATCCATCTTTAAAAGGTGCCACTGCCTCTGAAAGATGTCTTCCACCTCACGATATCCGTTGTGGTAGTCAGAAATAAAACTCCACTGTTTATCCATATCGGTATTAACAGAGTGTTGTTTAGCACTCAAAAATTGTTCTCTCAGAGTATCTAGCGTCCTAAGAATCTCTCTAAAGTCTCTGTCTTATACCCCTTTTGAATGAATTTGTTCTTAACTACTGCTGCTTGTTCAAGATAATGCTCATCAGCAGTACAATTCCTCCTAATTCTTGTGAACTGTCCTCGAGGGATGTTCCTCAACCAGGAGGGGTGATGCCCACTGCCTATCGACAGATAACTATTACGGTCTGTTGGTTTAAAGTAAACTTTAGTGGCCAGAGCATCACCTCTCCTATAGATAGACAGATCAAGAAAACTGATCTCAGTCTGGCTGTATTGGTGTTCTAGCTTAATATTGTTCTGATTATTATTCAGGTCCATGATGAACTGCTCTAATGATTCGGGGGAGCCAGCCCAAATAAAGAACAGGTCAGCAATGAATCTGCGATAGAACAAAAGCTCCTTCCTCTGGTTACAGAACACATATCTATCTTCCCATTCAGCCATAAATATATTCGCTAAACTGGGAACAAATGTGCACTGTGAGCGCGCCCCGCTGGAGGTGCGCTCACTGTGTTGGGGGGGGGGCATGGAGCGGGTAGGGCAGACTCGATCTCCGCCGGCTACCCGTGATGCCCCCCTCCGCAGTAACACGGATCTCCATTCTGTGAGAGGGGGAAGGGCTGTAATCACAGCCTTCTTCTATAAGGAAGCCGTGATCACGCCCCTTCTCCTGCCAGTCAAACACTAACACAGTTAGAACACGCCCAGGGAACACAGTTAACCCTTAGAGCGCCCCCCCAGGTTAACCCCTTCAATGGCATTTACACAGTAATCAGTGCATTTTTATAGCACTGATCGCTGTATAAATGCCAGTGGTCCCAAAAAAGTGTCAAAATGGTCCGACGTGTCTGCCGCAATATCGCAGTACCGCTAAAAATCGCAGATCGCCGCCATTACTAGTAAAAAAATAAATAAATAAAAACCCCAGAAATGAATTCTCATCATCCCTAAACGCGGCAGTTTTTGCGCAAACCAATCAATAAACGCCGATTGCGATTTTTTTTTTTTATCACAAATATGAGGTAGAATATAAATCGGCCAAAAAGTTTTTTTATATTTTTTTTTTTTTTTTTTGGGATTTGTATTTTAGTAAAAAGTAAGAAAAATTGTTACTCTTCTTTTGTTTATAGCGGCCATCGGAAATGATGCATCGGTGATCAAATACCACCAAAAGAAAGCTTTATTTGTGGGAAAAAAAGGACGCAAATTTAGTTTGGGTACAACGTCGCACGACCGCGCAATTGTCAGTTAAAGCGACGCAGTGCCGAATCGCAAAAAGTGCTCTGGTCCTAAAGTATGAAATCCTTCCGGGGCTGAAGTGGTTAATGTGCCCGTGTGGCCTGATGTATGTCAGACGGACCAAACGACCATTGAAAGTCCGCATAGGTGAACACGTCACGAACATAATTAAAGGTTTCAAAGACCATAGTGTTTCCCTACACTATAGGACTGTCCATAAAAGGGATCCTTCTACCCTGCAGTTTTGGGGTGTGGAGAAACTGGTACCCAATTGGCGGGGAGCAAATAAGGTGAGGGAGATTTCTAAGTAAGAAATCCGCTGGATCCATCTTTTGAGGACTTTCAATCTTGACGGGCTCAACATAGAGCTGGATCTAAATTGTTTTTTAAGCCATGCGTAATCTAGTTCTGGTGTTGAGTCCCAGGTTTTTACATCTTGTTCCATCTTCTGTGTGTAAATAAATAAAAAACAAATATTAACCAACTTATTGAGATTTCCATCCATGCGATGAGGCGATAAAATTTGCCTGTGGAATGGACCTTATTTGGGTTAGAGGATCTAGGGGCCGTATCAATTAGCTATAGCATTTAATGTACTAGATAGCTTTTATAGTTCTTTTATATACACATTGGTTTAGATTATTGAGTGCCTTACTGTATAGGCTTAGTTCAATATAGAATGTATTTGGTACAGTGATTTATAATAGTCACTTAAATAGGAATTTACATTACGGGCAATATTAGACATGATTTTGTTATATATACTGTATATCCAGATATAAGATTGCTTAATATGTACTGTGATTCATGTCTGTACGATTTATGATTATTATGTAAACCCCTCATAAGTAAAGGCTTGGACAGCCAGAGAATTTGCTTAATTATGGGATTTATTAACTAGCATAACATTATGGTTATATAACCGATCGCTTAAATAATGAATTAACCTACTGATTAAATGTAGTTAATAATGTGCATATATCTAGCACATAGAGGGTGAACTTAACATTGGTTTCCCCATTTATCTATTGATATTTATAAAATTAGTCAGCATGAAAAGGGTTAATGACACAGATGGATAACACGTCCGAACGGATGTAAATTCCGAATAGATGCAGAATCATGTTTAAGTGATTAGTATCCATTTGCGCTATCTAGTGGTGAAAACAAGCCAATACTTAAGTCGGGTCATCTCGTCGTGTGGCCAGCCTTTGTGACCAAGTCGGAAGTGATGAAACGCGTCAGAAGCGTGGCCACGTGACGACTCACATCGAGCGGATTGGATCCGAAGTGACGCCGCGGTTAAGAACGGACGAGCGGCGATCACGAACGGGTAACAAGATCGCTCGTTTATGGTACACTAATGATCGTTTTAAAGCTGTGACATGTAAGCACATTTTTAACATTAAAATATTTTTTTAACCTAAATACTACACTATGAGAAGTAATTTCTCCTTCTTCCCATGAGCCACTTTGATATAAAGATTAGATGGTGAAAGTTGGTGATTCTGTGGGATACTCTGTTGGCGAGATCATCGTCAGATTTAAGATATGCTGACTGACCTTGGGACATCTGGTGAGCCTCAGTGTGTTCATTGATTTCACGTGGTGGCACTGGTGGAGGAGTTCCTGATTGAAAGTTTTGCTGCACAAGCACTTTAAAGGACATTTGTTTTGTCTCGGATGGATTGTTAGCACATGCACTTTGTTATGATATATGCGATCATTTATTATTGCGCTGCTGAAAACGTTTGCATTTTTTAGTTTTCTATTTTGGACATTATTTTCACTAAAAGCAGCAGCATTATTTGAAGTTTAATTTGTTTATTTTTTAGAACGCGGTGATTCATAATCTCTTATGGTGGTGGGAGTGTCATGGTCTGGGGCTGCATGAGTGTTGCCGGCACTGGGGAGCTACAGTTCATTGAGGGAATCATGAATGCCAACATGTACTGTGACATACTGAAGCAGAGCATTATCCCTTACCTTCGGAGACTGGGCCACAGGACAGTATTCCAACATAACGACCCCAAACACACCTGCAAGACGACCACTGCCTTGCTAAAGAAGCTGAGGGTAAAGGTGATGGACTGGCCAAGCATGTCTCCAGACCTAAATCCTATTGAGCATATGTGGGGCATCCTCAAACGGAAGGTGGAGGAGAGCAAGGTCTCTAACATCCACCAGCTCTGTGATGTCTTCATGGAGGAGTGGAAGAGGACACCAGTGGCAACCTGTGAAGCTCTGATGAACCCCATGCCCAAGAGGGTTAAGACAGTCCTGGAAAATAATGGTGGCCACACAAAATATTGACACTTTGGGCCCAATTTGGACATTTTCACTTAGGGGTGCATTCACTTTTGTTGCCAGCGGTTTAGACATTAATGGCTGTGTGTTGAGTTATTTTGAGGAGGCAGCAAATTTGCACTGTTATACAAGCTGTACACTCACTACTTTACATTGTAGCAAAGTGTCATTTCTTCAGTGTTGTCACATGAAAAGATATAATAAAATATTTATAAAAATGTGAGGGGTGTACTCACTTTTGTGAGATACTGTGTGTAATATACATATACATACATACATACATACATACATACATACATACATACATACATACATACATTCTGTTTATTTTTATTATTCCACCATGTCTAAACATTGAATGTTAATTACTTATTTAACACATAATGCATCTACATAATACACTAATTTTCTCCTTGAAACTTAAGTGACTGCCCAATACATCCACGTTTTGTCAAAGTAAACAGGAATTGTTATTCCTGAATTGCCAACTACCCCAGGTTTATAGAATTCTAAAGAAAATGGAACAGAGATGCAAAAATAGCAAGTGAACAATGTTGATAAACACCGAGTCTGTCAGCCTTTTTCTTTCTTTCTTTCTTCTTTTTCTTTCTTCTTTTTTTTTTCCATCAGTAGTTTGTAGTTACGCAGCAACACATTGCATTTAAGAGCTGAGAATTTCTGAAGGGTGGGAATGCATGGCAGCAGAGGACAAGGACTGGATGTGTGGCACACATCCTGTGTACTTTTGATTAGTATCCACAACTAATTGAAATATTATACCTGCAGTTAACGTTGGGCTACTTTCCTCTCCTGCTGAACCCCACTCTACTTCAAAGTATTTTCAATGTTAAATCTCTTTTGCAACCGTTCCTTCAGGAATGTGGATCATCTGTATGCCTTTCTGTGCTAATTGATTGCCCCCAAGAACCTCCTTGTCAGTACAGTGACAGGGAGGTTGGCTGGATGAACCATTCTGTGGGGGACACGGGTGATCCATACTCCCAGAAGTTTTGGTTTCAGAATAGATCTCACTTAGAGGTACTTTGCAGAAGGAAAATGTTTGGCATCATGGGCAGCAAGAAAGGTAAATTTAATGCTTCTTTTGTAGGTATATTTTAACCCCTTCCTGCCACCACCTCTGCCACCACCTTCTGGCTATTTAAGTGGACCTAAATGCCAAGGGGTGGAGGCAGGCATTCCGATCTTGTGACTGTTGTGATTGGCAGTCACAGCGATTACATGATCTGACAGCTCCTGATCACAAGTATGCATCGGGAGCTTTCCGGTACCTTTTCGTTACTGTGCTAGGAGCGTGCTCTCAGCACAGTAAAGTGTTTATCTAGAGTTGCATGTGTGTGGCTGCTTGGTGTTAAAGCCCACCCACTGAGACATCATATATGCGCCAGGTCGTAGTTTTAAAGTACGTCCAAACCAAAGAAAAAGTATAATTATTGCAGCTTACTAGTCCCTAGATGTGATGGCTACATTTGTTTTCTCTTTTCCAGGCTTTCTTTTTTCTTTCACTTTCTTTTTACCTGCTGATCTTCCCAATAACACACTACTGTCCTGACAATTCTCACTCAATTAACTGTCTTTGGAGGAGAAGTGTTGTCACCCCAGGACAGGATATGTGTTCAAACTACAGAACAGTACTCCCTCTCCACATCTCCATAACATGGAACGAGGTGTTCTGCAGACTTGGGGCCCTTTCACACTGATGCGTTATTAATGCGTTCTCATTGACATTTAATATAAGGTGCCTTTTTGGTGCACTTTTGAAAAGCTGCACTAAAGATGCTGCATGCAGGACTTGTCAAAGCGTAGGGCACATGCAGTGTTAACAGTTACATAGGATTTAATGGTGAACAGTTTTTTTTTCACCCTAAAATAAATGCACCAGTGTTAAAGGGGCTGTTATCTTTTGAGGTTTGGGAAAGTTAGTCCTTTTGGTTTCTGCCAGAGATCAACATGTAATGTATATATAAATGTTTTGCTCTTATGGAACAGATATATAGTTAAACACCTTTTGGTATATTTGGCAGGAAAAATGGGAGCAAATAAGAGGTTCATAGTTGGGGTTTACATACACATGTATTTGTGAGGGAGAGTTGTAGAGGTGCTGTGAATATTGAAAAGATCAGAATGATGTTGCAGTCTTAAATGTATCTACGTTTCCATTCTGTATAAGCATTTCATATGACCTCTGTGCCTTTCTGAAAAAAAAAAAAAAAACACAAAAAAAAAAACAACTTTAACCCTTTCCTTGCAACTGCTTACAGCTGGCCAGGTTTGTACGCCATACAGACCTCACATCCCTCCTCCTGCTGTAAGCTCATGATCAATTCAGTGACTATGAGCTATGAACAAACAGATAGCTCTGATTAGTGGCTGGCAAGCCGCTGATCAGAGGTATTCACCTCAAATGTGACCCCCCCCCCCCCCTCAACCATGCTGCCAATTCCCTGTATCCAGCCTCTCCACCTCCCGCTGCTGCTCCTCCTCTTCTTCTTCTAAAATGCATTCACCTTCCAGGAACAGAGCCGTTGCTCCCAATTTGATGTCCAGGTGCATGTCCCTGAGCTCACAATGTCTGCATTCAGGGTTGTGCACCCACATGGATGTCAGATTGGGAATGACGGCTGTGCCCATGAAGTCATAGCATCCCAATTGACACAAATGGGACTGCTTGCACGACAGTGTTAATTTTGGCAGCAAATTTCGATTTTGTTTTAGTCTTAGTCTTAGGACTAAATGGCATTGTAGTTTTAGTCCCATTTTAGTCTTTTGCAATTGTTTTAGTCGTTTTTAGTCAAATAAATTGCCAGTACATTTTAATCAATTAAAATCGAATCTGTTTAGTTAAATAATGCATTATTTTAAGCATTTCTCTAGAATTTCAAAACTCCTACATTACCGGAGTAAAAAAAATCGAATATGTTATTAATTATGGTATTTAAGGTTTGAACAAACTCACAGATTCAGATTTAGACACTTTGGAAGGTCTGAGGAGGCTTGTAATGCTGCACAGTGCTCTGGACAGTGGTCTGAGGAGGCCTGTAATGCTGCACAGTGCTCTGGACAGTGGTCTGAGGAGGCCTGTAATGCTGCACAGTGCTCTGGACGGTGGTCTGAGGAGGCCTGTAATGCTGCACAGTGCTCTGGACAGTGATCTGGGGAGGCCTGTAATGCTAGAGTGTTCTGGACGGTGGGCTCAGGCAGGTCTGAGGTCTGGCCTGTGATGTACAGTGTCCTGGATGCCAGTGGTCAGAGGAGGCCTGTTGTAATGCTGCACAGTGCTGGATAGTGGTCTCAGGTCTGAGGGATGGCACAATGCCCTGGATGTCACTGCCAGTGGTCAGAGGAGGCCTGTGTAATGCGCACACCGTGCTCTGGGGGGACAGTGGTCTGAGGGGAGGCCTCAGCCTGCTGTAATTGTAATGTACTACACACTCAGTTTGCTCTGGACATGGGCGCCTGGCGGTCGTCTTCTAAGTCGGGACTCTAGAGTGGGACAGTTAGTCGGGACTCAGGAGGCCTGGCGGTAATGCAGAGTGCTGCTCTGGTCACTAGCAGTCGTTAGGGTGCACACAGTCACTTCAACGCACTTGCTTGCTGGGAGCAGAAGCAGACGGGGAGCTCCATGAAAACTGGAAGTACCTTCGTTTTTCACCATTTCACAAATGCACGCAATTTGAAATTTGGCAAAAAAAGGAATTAGCAGGAATTTTGTAGATTTTGCCATGTATGTATCCACTATTAATAATTTTAGTGTATTTTATTAGAAAATATTGTTTTGATAAACATTTGCTCAAATATCACAGGGCCTTAAAAAAATAAATAAATAAAAAAAAAAAATCAGTAGCACCTTCCTTTTATTCCACTGGTCTTGCTTTTAGAAAATGTATGGTTTGGGGGTGTCTTTCACAAGCTCTGAAAGCTGTAATCACCGTTTTTGGCGATCTGAATACTTTTAAGTGCAAAGGAGGGATTGGGGATGTTTTTAGACTCCCGATCTCTCCATAAAGAGTACCTGTCACTGCCTATTACTGTTACAAGGGATGTTTACACTCATTACATACATTGTGACAGCAATAAAAGTGATCAGATTTTTTTTTTTTAAAGGAGCATTGCTAAAAAAATGAAATTAAATAAATTTAAAAAAAATGTAAAGCGCCCCCGTCCCCGCAAGCTCGTGCAGCAAAGAAAAGCATTGAAAGAGTTATAAGGCTTTTTTTCCTCAAACCTTAAAACCCATACCCTTTTCTCTTTTTCTACACCATGCTTCCATATACTTTGCTTTATAGCTTACTGAGTGATGCACAGCTTTTGCTCTGAATATATGAATTGCTAACAAGTGTCATCTCTTGGAAGTTTCTCAGAATGTTGGAGAATAATAGTTGTATATTGTGTACAGAATTGGAATTTATTTATTTTATTTTTTTCTTTTCACTTTCAGGATGAATTCCATTCACGTCTGCGCTTTAATCGAAGAGGGCTGGTTGCCATGGCGAATGCTGGACCTCATGACAATGGCAGCCAATTTTTCTTTACACTTGGCCGTGCTGATGAGCTTAATAACAAACACACCATATTTGGGAAGGTTAGACAGATGTCCTGATTGGAGCCTCTTCTCGATTATGCCTTTTTATGCATCTTGTACTGGAGTCAAATTTATACACCGTTTTCAATATGTGTGTTCATAGTAACGTAAAAAAAAACACATATAATCTCACAAAAATGATTACAGCCCTCACATTTTTGTAAATATTTTATTATATATTTTAAAGTGACAACACTGAAGAAATGACACTTTGCTACAATGTAAAGTAGTGAGTGTACAACTTGTATAACAGTGTAAATTTGCTGTCCCTTCAAAATAACTCAACGCACAGCCATTAATGTCTAAAACGCTGGCAACAAAAGTGAGTACACCCCTAAGTGAAAATGTCCAAATTGGGCCCAAAGTGTCAATATTTTGTGTGGCCACCATTATTTTCCAGCACTGCCTTGGGCATGGAGTTCAAGAGCTTCACAGGTTGCCACTGGAGTCCTCTTGCACTCCTCCATGATGACATCACGGAGCTGGTGGATGTTAGAGACCTTGTGCTACTTCACCTTCTTTTTGAGGATGCTCCACAGACGCTCAATATGGTTTAGGTCTGGAGACATGCTTGGCCAGCCCATCACCTTTACCCTCATTGCTCTCATTACCCTCATTACTTTAGCAAGGCAGTGGTCGTCTTGGAGGTGTGTTTGGAGTTGTTATCATGTTGGAATACTGCCCTGCGGCCCAGCCTCCGAAGGGAGGGGATCATACTCTGCTTCAGTATGTCACAGTACATGTTGGCACTCATGGTTCCCTCAATGAACTGTAGCTCTCCAGTGCCGGCAGCACTCGTGCAGCTCCAGACCATGACACTTCCACCACCGTGCTTGACTGTAGGCAAGACACACTTGTCTTTGTACTCCCCATCTGGTTGCCGCCACACGCGCTTGACACCATCTGAACCAAATAAGTTTATCTTGGTCTCATCAGACCACAGGACATGGTTCCAGTAACCCATGTCCTTAGTCTGCTTGTCTTCAGCAAACTGTTTGCGGGCTTTCTTGTGCATCATCTTTAAAAGAGGCTTCCTTCTGGGACGACCAATTTGATGCAGTGTGCGGCATATGGTCTGAGCACTGACAGGTTGACCTACCCACCCCTTCAACCTCTGCAGCAATGCTGGCAGCACTCATTTATCTATTTCCCAAAGACAAGCTCTGCATATGACACTGAGCATGTGCAGTCAACTTTGGTCGACCATGGCGAGGCCTGATGTGAGTAGAATCTGTCCTGTTAAACCGCTGTATGGTCTTGACCACCATGCTGCAGCTCAGTTTCAGGGTCTTGGCAATCTTCTTATAGCCTAGGCCATCTTTATGTAGAGCAATAATTCTTTTTTTCAGATCTTCAGAGAGTTCTTTGCCATGAGGTGCCATGTTGAACTTCCAGTGACCAGTATGAGAGGGTGAGAGCGATAACACCAAATTTAACACACCTGCTCTCCATTCACACCTGAGACCTTTTAACACTAACAAGTCACATGACACTGGGGAGGGAAAATGGCTAATTGGGCCCAAGTTGGACATTTTCACTTAGGGGTGTACTCACTTTTGTTGCCAGCAGTTTAGACATTAATGGCTGTGTGTTGAGTTATTTTGAGAGGATAGCAAATTTACTCTACTATACAAGCTGTACACTCATTACTTTACTTTGTAGCAAAGTGTAATTTCTTCAGTGTTGTCACATGAAAAGATATAATATAATATATATTCAAAAATGAGATGAGGGGTGTACTCGAAATACTGTATATACATTGTATATAGTACATAAAATACTTGTATATGTACAGTGTGTGTGTGTGTGTGTGTGTGTGTGTGTGTGTGTGTGTGTGTGTATATATATATTATTTATAGTCAATCAGGCTTGTTGTTCAGTCAAACGATTTAGCCATTTTTTCCTATTTTACAGTGGTCAGGGTTACAGCTATGTTGGAGGTAATGAAACTTTATTTTTTCCAGGTTACTGGAGACACTGTATACAATTTGCTAAGACTGACTGAAGTAGAAATTGGTGAAGAAGAAAGGCCTGTTAATCCACACAAGATAAAGACCAGTGAGGTATGTATGCATGTTGCTTAAATGCGTGTTTAGTTTGTTCTTGTGTATTAACCACTTAACAACCGCCCCATAGACAATTGACGTCTACAGGGCGGTTGCTTAATTCTGGGAGGACGTCTATTGACGTCCTCCCAGAATCGCGCTTCCCGCGCGCGTATGTATGGAGTGACCAGAAATAGAACACACCTAATTGTCCGGAAAGAAGAAGTGGTTAAAGATGAAGTCAGTCAGAATCGTTTAACATATGTCACAGAGGTCATTGGACCTTTTTTATTTCAAAGTAATGGAGGTTGTATCGACATTGGGACTGGTGACATTTTATCCTTTTTTACCGATTTAGCAAACTGACTTGTTGTTCGGACTAACTGATATTTATTATATATATATGTGTGTGTGTGTGTGT
>BLSH010104972.1:15917-28130 GCA_018402905.1 Glandirana rugosa | reverse complement strand
GGCCGTCAGTAAATCAAGTGTGATCAATTTTCAGTGATTGGCACCATAGCTTGTAGACTCTATAACTTTCACAAAGACCAAATAATATACACTAATTTGTTTTTTTTTTTTTACCAAAGATAGGTAGCAGTATAAATTTTGGCCAAAATTTATGAAGAAAAATTACTAATTTGCAAAATTTTATAACAGAAACGAAGAAAAATTCGTTTTTTTACAAAATTTTCGGTCTTTTTTTAATTATAGCGCAAAAAATAAAAAACCCAGAGATGATTAAATACCACCAAAAGAAAGCTCTATTTGTGTGAAAAAAAGGACGCAAATTTCATATGGGTGCAGTGTTGCATGACTGAGTAATTGTCATTCAAAGTGTGAGAGCGCTGAAAGCTGAAAATTGGTCTGGTTGTTAAGGGGGTTTAAGTGCCCAGTTGTCAAGTGGTTAATCATTTAAGATGAAGACGTTCCTGTCTGTCACAGAGAGACGTTGAAGTGAAGATGTGGCCAAAGGGGGTCTTTGTTTTTTTTTTCTTTTGGCCTTCTAGCATCCTACATTTTTTTTTCAAATTCTTATGTGTTATATTTCAAACACTTCCCTCAAATCGACGTACCTGTCGTCGGTTAGAGGAAGAGGATGTACCGGGTTGAAGCCTGCAGGCTTCACCCTGGTACAGTTTTTTTTAGAGTGGGCCGTGGGCTATCTGGTCATAATGACCGATGCAGCTCAGCAGCCACTCAGCCGTAATCCCGGGCAACGGGAGGGGACGTCAGCTCCTCCTCCCGCCGCCTTCTGCTGCTCCACCCGGGTCTTCCGCCCCTCTGGGAAGACCGGCTGGCCCGAGACACAATCCGGCTTTGATTGGGTTTCTGATGTAAAATCCCGGAAGCAACGTCATGACGTCATTTCCGGTTTACTCGGCTGCCAATGGCGCCAGTCTTATCTACGGTATTCACAAATGCCGATTTTTGGCGTTTTGAATTATTTTAAGTGAATATGCAGCTAGTAGCTTTTGTATGACTCACCCTTCCTTTTTAAAATATATGCTTTCATCAGCAGGACCTTCCTTATCCTTTTGTCTTGAATTGTTTTGTATCTGTATTATCATTTTTTATTTTGTAAAGTTCTTTTAAAGTTCTGTTTAAGCTATATAAATCCTGTATATTAACCACTTCAGCCCCGGAAGAATTTCCCACTTTAGGACCAGAGCACTTTTTGCGATTCGGCGCTGCGTCGCTTTAACTGACAATTGCGCGGTCGTGTGACGTTTTTTTCCCACAAATAGAGCTTTCTTTTGGTGGTATTTGATCGCCTCTGCGTCATTTCTTATCGCCGCTATAAACAAAAGAAGAGTGACCATTTTGCAAAAAAAAACAAATTTCTTACTTTTTTTTTTTTCTTACTTTTTCCTAAAATTCAAATAAAAAAAAAATATATAAAAAAACATTTTTTTTCACCGTTTTTGGCCGATTTATATAATTCCTCATATTTGCGATAAAAAAAATTGCAATCGGCGTTTATTGATTGGTTTGCGCAAAAGTGGCCGCGTTTACGGATGGTGAGAATTAATTTCTGGGGTTTTTATTTTTTTTTTAATTTTTTACTAGTAATGGCGGCGATCTGCGATTCTTAGTGGTAATGCGATATTGGGGGGGACATGTCGGAACATTTTGACACTTTTTTGGGACCAATGACATTTATTCAGCGATCAGAAATTTAAATGTCCACTGATTACTGTATAAATGTCATTGGCAGTGAAGGGGTTAACCTGCAGGGGGAGAGCTAGGGGTTAATCGTGTTCCCTGGGTGTGTTCTTACTGTGGGGGGGTTGGGCTAACATGGGCATGAGAGATCTCACTGATCCCAGTGACAGGGTCAGTAGATCTCTAATGCCCCACTGACAGGGCGGGGAACCGCCGTGTTTACATCGGCGGTTCCCCATTCTTTCTCTGTAGCCGCTCATCGCGGCTCGCCGGGGGACATCGGGTCCGCCCGAGCCACGGGCACACTCCCCAGGAGTGCGGCGGGTGCGCGCCCCCTGGTGGCCAAATGCGAATCGCCGCTTATTTACGGCGATTCGCGCAGGGCTCCCCCACTGCCGCCGTGAAAAGACGGCGCGCGGTGGGGAACCGGTTAAAGGGGTTGTAAACCCTTGCAGTTTTTCACATTAATCCATTAATGTGAAAAAGCTTTTCTGTTGCAGCTGCCCCCATAGCCCCGTTTACTTACCTGAGCTCAATTGTTCCAGCGGTGATAACGAGCACACCTGCTCCAGCCCCTGTCTCGGGTCCTCATTGGATAGATCGATAGCAGCGCAGCCATTGGCTTCCACTGCTGTCAATCAAATCCAGTGAGGTGGGAGCCGGGGGTGGGGCCGAGTCCTGCTGTCTTTGTCAAGAGACTCAGAAGTAGGACTCGGGTGTGCGCCCGCACAGGTGACCCCAGGGAGTGCATTTGTCCAACGGGTCACTCGATGCAGGGAGGAGCCAGGAGCGCCACTGGTGGACCCCAGAAGTGGAGGATCGGGGCCCCACTGTGCAAAACCCTTGCACAGAGGAGGTAAGTTTGTTTTGTTTTTTTTTTTAAAAAGCTGAACCTTTACAATCACTTTAATTTATAATAATATTTTAAATTCATGAAATTTAATTTTATTGATGAACTGCAAACAGGACACATAATCTGGCAATAAAAATGTGACCTAGAAGCCTGTTTACAGGTGCAACTTGTGAATTTGTATGCACAATTGTCATTAGGTTTTGGTCTGTAACAGAAAATAAAGGCCCAGGTCCTACACAGTGCAGTTTCCTGGTAGTCATAATGTCATCTGTTTTACACAATGAGGTTTGACTCGCCCGCAAACACCTTACCCTGTAGTCCAATCAACAGACTGCTGAAATGAGAAATGAGCACAGAGTTATGAGTCTTCATGCGAAGTATTATTAGAATTCAAACGCAAATAAAAAGAAACAGCAGTTTCACATTAATTTGTGTCATGTACTTTTGCTGGTTTTTCTTTTTTTGACTAAAGTTCTCTTAACACTTTTTAGAACTAAATAAAATATCCTGTCATGCTTTTGTTTTTTTTGTTTATTAGGTCTTATTTAATCCATTTGATGACATCATACCACGAGTAACAAAGAAGCTGAAAAATGAAAAACAGAAGGAAGAGTCTAAGAAGGCAAAGGTGAAAGGCACCAAGTAAGTGCTATGCCACCACCCGCAAGCTTTTGTATATGCCAGTCAATAAAGTGAATGAAGACCAGAACTCTAGGCAGATATTCAAGAACAAATGCAGCTCTGAATTCATTAAAGCCCAATTCTGGGGCAAAATAAAGTCTTCCCGTGCAGTGGGGCTGTGTCCAAAATGCATGGGTTAGCTGCTTGTTTTGTCAAGGGGTGGCCGGAAGGCTGTATACTCCGATCCTCCGCTCCAGTGGCAAACTGTGCTACCCCTCCCAAGGTTCAGCGGTGGACTGTTCCTGACGTTTTCATATCCAGAGCAGGTCTATAGACGTGATGATACCTGGAACAGTCCACCTCACAAGACTACTAGACTTCGGGGGGGTGGGGGGACATGGAGGGTTAGGAGCCAGAGGGACCAGTCTTGTGCTGGGAGGATTAGCGAAGTATAGCTCTGCTCTCCAATCCCCTAAACCAGGGATCTCCAAACTATGGCCCTCCAGCTGTTGTGGAATTAAACTTCCCATGACACATTGTAAAACTATGACATTTACAGACATCACTAGGCATGATGGAAATTGTAGTTCCTGAACAACTGGAGGGCCATAGTTTTGGAGACCCCTGCCCTAGACAAAAACAGTTAACATGTGTAGTGCGGGCACAGACCCACTGCATGGGGGAAAAAAAAGGCCAGAGTTCAGCTCATGTGTTAACAAGGAATTCGTCGATAGGAGGGCAGAGCAGAGTGCCAGAGAAATGAGCTGATTAGTCTGTGCTTCTTCTTTCCATGTCCACTGGCTGGAAGGGGAAATTACAGCTTTGTCCCACTAGACAGGGCTGTGCGGCAGAGCTGTGTAAATCTATAAACTGGAGCTACAGTAATACTTGCCCTCAAGCTATCCATTATTATATGTGTTCCTACTATGAAGACTCTCAAAATGTATTGAGTTAGGACAGCATATAATACTGGTGTGCCTTGTCATGGCCTCTGCAGCTACGCATGTATTTGCCAACATGTGCAAACTAACCCCCTGTTTTTAATGTGAACTGTTAGACAGGAAAATTCGGTTTATTGCAGGCTGGCTGGTAAGTTGAGCTGGGAATTTTTCTTTGTTGTTGTTTGACATGCGTCGCCCTTCAATGTGCTCCTTGCTGTTAAAGCGATGCTAAAGGCTCCTTTTTTTTTTCTTTTAAATAACAAACATGTCATACTTACCTCCTCTGTGCTGCAGTTTTGGTCCCCGATCCTCCTCTTCTGTGGTCCCCCGGCGGTGCTCCTGGCTCCTTTTTGAGTGCCCGTCAGGGAAGCACTTTTCCTGGGGGCACTCGTGTTGATGCGCTCTGTGTCCTGCTGCTGCGTCCATTGACAAGACAGCAGGACTCGGCCCCACCTCCGGCTCCCGTGTCACTGGATTTGATTGACAGCAAAGGGAGTGAATGGCCCTGCTGCTATCAATCTATCCAATGAGGACCCGGAGCCCGCGGCTGGAGCTGCTAGGCTCGTCCCTGGCACGGGAACGACCGGGCTCAGGTAACTAAAAGAGGGGCTCTGGGGGACAGCTGCAACGGAAAAGTTTTTTCACCTTAATGCATAGAATGCATTAAGGTGAAAAACCGTGAGGGTTTTCAATCCCTTTAAGGTGATTTATAGGTTTGGGGTAGTTTCTGTTTGTATCTTTGATTAGTAAATAGGGTCATTGTATATATTTCATTTGTGTATTTAGCTATTTGCCTGGAGTTTAGCTTCAATACTAGGGAAAGAACCACCTCATTGCAGTCCGCTCCTTCACTGCTCCTGCCAATTGAGATGAATGGGCAGCGCTTCCAAAGTGGCTAAACACCACTTCTGAAGCGCCGCTTGGCGGCGCTTTTAACTGCTTGTTAACACCTTAGGAGTTAAAAGCACCGCGCTGCCTCCCGAATAGTGGCGCCAAAGTGTCGCTAAAACTAGTGGCGCTTTACCGCTATCACCCTGCCCGCCCCAGTGTGAAAGGGGTCTTAATGAAGGGAATTGGGGTTAAAAATGTGTTGCCTTTAGATCCACTTTGAAAGATTTTCTTAGCATCCTGTGCAGGTAATGGCATATAGAAGTTCTAGCCCTTCCATACTCTATCCAGAGCTAAAGTGTTTTGGCAGTAATTGGGCTTTAAGCCTTCATGCCTCCCATGGACATGACGTGACAAGTACTGTCAGTTTCCCTGTTTTGCCACCCGTGGCTCGTAGACAGCTGCTGTTCTGTTGGTCTTGATGGGAACAATTGATGGGACAGTTTAACCAGTCCAAGGCACTGCTGTTCTTCCCTGATCACAAGAATTTGAACATTATGCCTAGACAAACATTGATGTTTGTAACAGTGCCACTGGAAACTGGTGTTTATGGGTGATCTGATTTTACATGCTTATCTGGCTAGCCTCAAAAGGCTCTGTATAATCAGATGATAAAAGTATACACCATATTACCAAAAGTATTGAGACACCTGCCTTTACACGCACACAAACTTTAATGGAATTCCAGTCTTAGTCAGTAGGGTTTAATATTGAGTTGGCCCACCCTTTGCAGCTATAAAAGCTTCAACTCTTGTGGGAAGGCTATCCACAAGGTTTAGGTGTGTGTCTATGGGAATGTTTGACTATTCTTCAAGAAGCGCATTTGTGAGGACAGGCACTGATGTGGATGAGAAGGCCTGGCTCGCAGTCTCCGCTCTAATTCATCTCAAAGGTGTTCTGTCTGGTAGAGGTCAGGACTCTGTGTAGGCCAGTCAAGTTCATCCACCCCAAACTCGCTCATTTATGTCTTTATGGACTTTAATTTGTGCCCTGGTCCAAATCATTTGGTGGAGGGAGGATTATGGTGTGTGGTTGTTTTTCAGGGGTTGGGCTTCCATTGAAAGGAACTCTTAAGGTGTTGGCATACCAAGACATTCAGACAATTTCATGCTCCCAACTTTTTGGCAACAGTTTGGGGATGGCCACTTCCTGTTCCAAAATGACTGCACCCCAGTGTACAAAGCAAGGTCCATAAAGACAAGGGTGAGAGAGTTTGAGGTGGATGAACTTGACTGGACTGCAACCCAATATAACACCTTTGGGATGAATTAGAGTGGAGACTGCAAGCCAGACCTTCTTGTCCACATCAGTGCCTGACCTCACAAATGCACTTCTGGAATAATGGTCTAACATTCCCATAGACATACTCCTAAACCTTGTGGACATCCTTCCCAGAAGAGTTGACGCTGTTATAGCTGCAAAAAGGGGGGCCAAACTCAATGTTGAACCCTACGGACTAAAACTGGGGTGCCATTAAAGTTGACGTGCCAATAATTTTGGTAATATGTACAAAATAAAAGCTAAACTCCAGCTAGCTACAACCCTAATTGTAAAAAGTTGGGATGCTGTGTAAAATCTACATAGAAAAAGAATGCAATGATTTGCAAATCTCATAAACCCATATTTCACAATAGAAAATAGGAATCACAGCAAATATTTTAACTTAAGAAAAAAAATTAAGGTCATTTTGAAATTGATGGCAGCAACACATCTCAAAACAGTTGGGACAGGGCAACAAAAAGCTGGCAAAGCAAGTGGTGCTAACAAAGAAGTGCTGGAAGACCATTTTGTAACTAATTAGGTTATTTGGCAACAGGTCAGTAACATGACTGGGTATAAAATGAGCATCTTAGAGAGTCTGGGTGTTTGACAAGTAAAGCTGGGCAGAGGTTCACCAATCTGTAAAAAGCTGCATCTGGGGCGTGGCATGAAGTAGGATGCTAGAGTGAGGAGCCATGATTGCATGATCTCCTTATTTGCTAATCATGGCACCCTACAGTCTTCTGCCTTGCTATGTTGTGTGCCCCCCTTGGAACCAGTAACCAGGTACGTTTATTTTATTGCAGAGGAGACATTGCATGTTTCTTCTGCAATAAAGAACCTGCCTGCTCACAGTTTTTTAAAAACAGGACTTTAGTTCCTTTTTAATCATAGATGAAAAAACCCAAGTCTCCTGTCCTGCTAGACAGGGCTGTGCTTTGTGACAGAGCTGTGTAAATCTCGGGAATGGATATAAAAAAAAAAATCCTTTGGCAATGCTAATATCTATTCTGTGTATTTAGCTGTTTTCCTAGAGTTTGGCTTTGAAAATTGAGGTTTATTCTGCTGTAGTGATCAGTTAGCTGTCTTGTGGCTTAACAAACAAGGGCGTCCGCAGGTAGGGGCAAGGGGGGGCAATTGCCTCCCCCAGAATCAGGGATGGGATCGGGGGTTCCCCACTAGGTCCTTATCCTCTTGAGACATGTATGCAGTTTCTGACAGTCTCTTGAGCTATGTATGCAGTCTTTGATCGTCTCTTGTGCCATGTCCACAGTCTCTGACCGTCTCCTGCACCATGTCCGCAGTCTCTGACCATCTCCTGCACCATGTCCACAGTCTCTGACCGTCTCCTGCACCATGTCCGCAGTCTCTGACCGTCTCCTGCACCATGTCCACAGTCTCTGACCGTCTCCTGCACCATGTCCACAGTCTCTGACCGTCTCCTGCACCATGTCCGCAGTCTCTGACCGTCTCCTGCACCATGTCTGCAGTCCCTGACCGTCTCCTGTACTATGTCTGCGGTCTTTGACCATCTCCGGTACTATGTCTGCAGTCTCTGACCGTGATAATGTGATAATGACATTGTTGAAAAGGGGCAGAGCATGGGTGACCTTAAAATTATTCCTCCCCCTCCTGAAAAAAAGTTCTGCTGATACCCATGGTGATAAACTATAACTTTTACTTCCACCACAAGGACTGCAGCAATCTTGCTCACCATACTCTTTCAACACTAGGCATCAGGAGAGGGCAGCAGCTGTTGGGAATACACAATGCGTATGTGATTCATGTCCTTGTGTATGGGATCTTATTGTGCTGTCCTAAATTGGAGAGATTTTTTTGTGGTTTGAAAGTTGTCAAGTTCTGGGAGCAGACAGGGTCAGGAGTTGATGTAAGAATAACCATATAATTGGTTATTACCCAGAAGTCTCTGCTCCTTTTGGAGATCCTTGTATGCAGCACATTTATGCCCGGCTAAGTAGCAGCACATAATCAGCCTTCCCTTCCTTTTAAACATAATATCCTGCACTTTCCCCCACAGGCAGCTAACAATTAGATTTATGTTTTATGAGTGACTCCAGGTTTGTGTAGCGTCATTCTGTGCAGTCACAGCAAGACACCATCTCCCATTAAAAGCATGGGATTTACTTTCTCTGGAATAGAATTTAATTACTCAAGAAATGAACAGCATATAATTAAAGGAACACAAATGAAAAAAATTCAGTGTTTACAGCAGGCACTGTTCATGATTATTATAGTAGATCTGTAATTCTTTTTAGAGGCTGTCTTTATGTCAGCTGGGGAAGTTGTAATTTGTTTTATGGTAGCAATTTCATTCAGTCCACAAGAAAGGACTATTTTCTGAGTACTTTAGAAAACTCGTTAATTTCTCTAGTTTCGTTGTAAGTTACCTTTCTGCATGGGGTTCTAAGCTATTGTGGAGTAGTTGCATGTCTAATACAATCTACTTTGGCGGTTTTATTAGTTGTAAACTAGATGTGCTTAACACAGACATTCAAATAATCAGATTACAGCTGCCCATACTTCAGTTCAACGTTTTTTTTTTCAAAACATTCAGTTTTTTAATTGCTAAAGGATAAGTTCACCTTTAACTCAAAATATTAAATGCACATCTTTTGCATGTAAAAAAAATGTGCATTTATTATTTTCTTACACTGCAGACTGTAAAGCATTGCACTCACACTCAGCAGATCGCAGGTGCAATGCCAGGCTCCTGCAGACTCTGTCAGCTGTCTGCCTACACCTCTTGTACTGGCATACAGTTACTGAATTGCAGGAAGAATCAATGAACTACAAGAGCTCACACCAGTGCCCTCACAGTTCATTCAGTCTGCTGCAGTGGCTGATGGTACTTGCAGTTCATTCATTGACAGGAAACTGTGATTGAAAGATCCCCTTCCCACTGTCACAGAGAGGCGAGTGCTGCTGGCGGGAGGTGGGTATATAGGCACATGCTAGCCCCTAAACATAAGTGTAAATGTAACTTTCTCCTAAAAGTGAGCTTATCCTTTAACCTCCCCGGCGGTATGATTATTTCAGATTTTTGGTGCTGAAAGCGGTACCATTATTTTGCATGGAAATTTGACGTTTTATATTGTAGGCCTGTAATTCTTAGGAATAACTCACTTAAATCTGAGTCTAGTAAACAAGAGTCTAGTAGACATCCCGGGTATGATAAAGTTTGAAACACAAAATCATAAATTATAATATAATAAATGACTATAAATAATTATCAAAAATAATAATATAATAGTAATAAAATGTATTCAATAATGTAATTAAATCAAAAACACTGAAATTTGCTCAGTTGCAGAATTGTCGCTGTCGTCCCTTTCAGTGTCTGATGATAAATTTCCCCAAAAATCAGTATCACTCAATTCTCCAAAAGATTCTTATTTACTTTCAGTGTTTTCTAGCTTATCAAAAAACACTTTTGACATAAAGGGACACTTTTTGGTTGCCATGGACGTTCTCAGGTTTCCAGGCAGAAAGAATGACATATATAATATAAAAGTGCATGCAGGGCACTGGACAAACCACTAGGGACAAATGGGATGTGAAATTATTTGATATAGTAATGTAATCTTACAGATTACAGTGTACTGTATGTTAACTGTGTGTTTCACTTTTTGAATCTGCCGCCAGGCTCCGCCCCTGTGCGACGCGACACTCGCAGGGAACGGAGCCCGGCACACAGAGGCATCAGGCGGAGGACACAGCTCGCAGACACAGCGGGGGGACATCGCTGGATCCAGGGGACAAGGTGAGTAACGCTGCCTGGATCTATCAATGCAATCCCGAATGTGCCTCGGGGTTACCGCTCTTGGTACAGAAAATTCACCCCGAGCCACACTCGGGAATACCGCCAGGGAGGTTAATGGGGTCAAATGGATGTTCATTTTAGATCATAGGAATGAGAAAATTTGAAGGAGCAGGGTGGAAAATACTTCTTGAACAAACCAAATTCTAACTGTGAATCTGGTTTTCGCTCTGGAAAAAGCCTACAATGTAATGACCATGTGCTAGCCACACCATTTTCAGAATTTCACACAATATTTTGAGCAAGACTCTACACTTATTTGACCAGCTTGAGATTCAACTTAAAGCAGAGTTCCACCCAAAAGTGGAACTTTCACTTTAAGTGTAGGTGACCCCCTGACATGGTCGAGCACCCACACTTGTTATGTTGGCGCCGCGGAGGGGAGGATCGATGCATCGGGAGGCCGCATCGCTGGATTGTGAGACAGGCGAGTAGCCATTTTTTCAAAGTCAGCAGCTACTTTTTGTGGCTGCTGCCTTTTAAATGGGTGGAACTCCGCTTTAAGAGAAATCAACCTAATAGAAAAGAAATGATTACAGTTCTTTAAAGCCCCTCACTCAGATAAAGATGACCCTCTCCCACCCCCTACTAACCGATCTCTGTATTTAAAAAAAGCTCCTCTAAATGCCCCTTTTAACTTAATTTAAGCCATGGCCATTAACACTTCAGTCCTTTTCTGCTTCTGGTAACCTCCTGCTTGGGGTTCTTCTTTGGTTGCCAATGTCATTCCCTGAGTGACATGGACACTTCTTATTAGATGGCTGGTGGTGGAATCCTCCCTGTGAAGCTATCACAGGGGGATGGAAGGGAACCAGTGGTCTTGGGCACCATTGCATTGTTGGATTAGAGGTCCCCTGCACAGGAACCAATGACAATGAGGTACCTAGATGGTGGATTTATTGAGTATTGCTGGCTTTACAAAGGTAAGGGGGGAGCCTGTCAGCATGAGTAAAAAATAATTTTATCTTGGAGTAGGGCTAGATACAGACCTTGACATGCTAGCTCACTTAAATACAACAAAATGAAATTCTTCCCTTATGGCTAATAGTAATTAGTCATGCTAATGGACTTCTGTGATGTTGAAGATGTTTTGTAGCTTTTCCAAGGCAACTCATAAGTTCCAATGGGTCTCAGGAAGATACCCCAGCCTTTATATTCGTACAGGTATCAGATACATCAACCCAGTCACCAGGGAATTAACACCTAGGCAAACTTCCTGACAGTATGGATGGGGTTATGTAGAACAGGGTGGTTGCAAAACTTTTACACCTCCCAATCTCCCATCCTGTTCTTGGACTGTCAAAATCTACATATTTCATGGTAAGGCTGGTGTATGTTCCTAACGCTCCTAACTGAAGAAGTTTGAGAAGTTAAAAATTGGCAGGGGGCAGGGATCTGTTAGATTTCTTTCATTTAGCGGACAGCCTAAAAATGGCCGGCCTAATTACTGCTATATATATATATATATACCATGACCTGGATACACGAGAACCTTCACAGACAAAAGCCACCCATAATTTAGTCTGATTAGCTTTAGAACTATGATACAAAAGGAGGCACTTGACTTCAAGAGTGCGCATAATTAGACTACAGAAAGATGTACATGGGTGAAGTTGAGAATCCCTGGTTTGCAGAATAACATTCATTTTAGACTGCAGAGTATATCATACTGTAGTGTGTGATCTTAAAAGCAGTTTTGTTCATTCCTTTAATGTCTTTTTTTTGCAGGAATTTTAAATTGCTCTCTTTTGGAGAAGAAGCTGAGGAGGAAGAGGAGGTGGTGAATAGAGTCAGTGAGGTAATCCATAATACATACTTTTCCTGAAGTGACGAAAATTCTAGTGTGTGATGTCATACTATATGAGACGTCAGATTTTACTTACAATAAGACGTTTGGTCCCTAAGAGTTGAAGTGGGTACATGTAGAAAGACATCAGATTAATACGCGTGAGAACTTCAGTTCACGGAGGAAAACATAGTATCAAGATTTCGATTAGTCTGATTTAATACCCACCGAAAACAGACACTTCCAAGAGCACATAGGTCCAGTACCATATATATATATATATATCGTCATTAATCCGGCCGGTAAAAATCCGACAGGCGATTTACTTTCT
>BLSH010104972.1:0-14396 GCA_018402905.1 Glandirana rugosa | reverse complement strand
CTGCTCCCCCTCTCCTACCCCATATCAGTGCATCTCTGCTTCCCCTCCTCTGTCCTGTATCAGTGCCTCTCTATTCCCCCTCCCCTTCTCTGTGTCAACACATTTCTGTTTCCCCTCCTCTATTCTTTATTAGTGCAAATCTGTTCCCTCCTCTGCTCTTTTGTGTTGCTGTGTCTCTCTCCCCCCTCCCTGGTCCAGTAGCACTACACCTCAGTTTCCTTTCTCTATTGTCCTGTGTCACTATGTGTCTGTGCCCCCCTCCACTGCCTTGTATCACTGCATCTCCGTGCTCTTCTCCTCTTTCCTGTAGCTCTGTTCCCCCTTGCACTGTCCTGTATCACTGCATCTCTCTTACATCCCCCCCCCCCCACCCCTGTTGCATCACTGTGTCCTTGTTCTCAATCCCAGTCCTATGCTTCAGAGAATTACTTTATTTCTTTTTTTTTTTAAATGGTATCCAGTGTAGCAATGTTTTATTATGTTCACTGTTATAGGAATATTGGGCAATATACAGAAAATAATGAAAAGAACAAATTACTTTATTTCTCTGTAATACTGCAATTCAGATCAGGTGACCTTGTGGCCAGATGACCTAGCTCAGGTAAAACTTGCTACTATAAGCAGGAATCACTAACAATTTTTCTGCTGTCCTTGATGTCCCCATACAGTTGATGTTTTTTGACTTAATATTAGTGATTGTGATAATTCTCAATAATATTACATTATGGGCAGGGCTGGTGCAAGGATTTTTGACACACTAGGCGAAACCTCATTTTGCTGCCCACTTGGCTGTGCCCGACTCCACCCCCTTTTCCCTGCCCATGTATACCCCACCTTTTTATAGACTGCTACCATTTGTGGGGGGGGGGGGTCAGTCACTGGCCTGGCGCATGATATGTATGCAGCGTATATAGAAGCCTGGAGGTGGTGGAGGAGGGGGCACCATTGCCTACCTTGTCTATAGGTAGTGCCGGTCCTGTACAAGGGATATGTACACAGGTAATCAAGACACTGATGATCAGTGCAGACCCACCAGTGCTGCTAATCAGTGCTGCCTATCAGTGCCACCTATATGTCTCCATCAGTACAGCCCATCAGTGCAGCCTATCAGTGCTCATCAGTGGGGAACCCAGATTATGGGCATAGCGGGTGTACAGACCCAGGAACTCAGCAAAGGGAAGGTAGGAAGCTCTCATAATGGGCATAGCAGGTGTGCAGACCCGGGAACTCAGCACAGGGATGGTGGGAGCCCCTTATAATGAGCACAGTGGGTGTACAGACCCCTGGACAGGAGGGGGCAGAATTTACTAGAACTGATGGCTGTATTTTCTTCCTGCAGCCGCTGACTGCTGGTGGAAGGGAGAGGAGTAGAAGAAGAAGACCGCTTTCAGATTCTGCAAGTGGAGGAAAATACAACCAAGTTCTAATAAATGCTGCACCTTTACACTGCACTAGTATCAGCAGTAACCAGGAGAATACATAGGAACTAGTGGGCAACAGCCTGATCTGTAGGCAGTGTTTTCCATGGGTGGTCACCATCAGAAGAAAGAACCATAGAGCCGATACACTGACTGCCCTGTACAGCACTGATATCAGTAAAAGTGTGTGTACCAGGACCAATCACTCACCCACACCCTCTGCTTCCAACCTGCAGTGCTGTTACCTGTGCAGTGTGACTGGGGTAGGGGGTGGAACATTCCAGGGAGCTCTGAGTTACCAGGAGGAAGAGCTGAATTGAACGCTGGTGTCACCCTGTCCTAAAACTATGAGAAAGACCAAAGAACTGTTTACTGTCATATAGTAAATGGAGGTGGGCTGACTATGTACAGAATGCTCTGTTTGCACAGCAGTGAGCCCTTGCATGTGTTGCAGAGTAAAGGCTGGGGAGTCAGTGGTGTGTATAGGGCAGCATTTACAAGCACTGGTCACTGTATTTTCCTCCATTGATGTCTCCCTATACACGGGATCTGCAGCTCCCCAGCTAGAACTTTATCAGTATGTGTGTGTCAGTGTCCAGGACATGTGTTGGGAGCTGGGAGGAAGACACTTCCAGGCCAGGCTGGTCCGTGTATTGTTTGTAGGAGGGGAGCACAGGTCTCTCCCATACACTTGTATAAGCTACCAAAAATCTGCTTATTAAATGCCCGACTGACTGAGCCGCACAGTCTCCGTACTCCTCCCCCCTCATGTTTTTGTCAGTCCTGTCAGACTGACACTCAGCTCTACACACAAGGCTGTTGTCGTCTCCACAAGAGAGCTGTGTACACAGCAGCCGCTGTTGCGCCCCTATGTGGCAGTGCGCCATAGACAGCTGTCTAGTCCGCCTAGTGGTAGCACCGGCCCTGATTATGGGAACTAGAGTGAACACAACAAATTTTGGGTCACCAAGTTCACATATAATGTTGACATAGTAAATTCAAATAAGCCACAGTTTGGGGGGGGGGGTCAAGGATATCCAAAAAAAGTGGAATCTCTTCTATGAAGGGAATGAAACATTTAAGGAGCCAGCAGCTAATTAAAGCTCTATAGTCTACGCAAATGCCTAATAGGTCACAAAGTCCAAGCGGGATTGACATGCATATTTATTTATTTTACAGACCATGAAGGGAAAAAGCAAAAGTAGTCATGATCTCCTAAAGGATGACCCACGACTAAGTTCTGTTCCAGCAGTTGAAAGGTAAGAATACCGCGAGGTTGATTTACTAATGGCAAATATACTGTGTACGCAACTGCAGTTGCTCTAGATCTGAGGGCAAGCTCTGAAATGAGGGCAGGCTCTGCTGATTTCTATCATTTAATCATGTACCATATATTTGGCTTTAGTAAATCAACCCCAATATCTTCTCAGTAGAAACTTTTTTCTTTCTAAGATGATTTTATTGAATTGTTCATAAAGTACAGAATAATTAAACCGCTCTTCTAAAACAAGAGGGTTGCCTTCAGTCATTAATAAATCATCTCACAAAAGGAAATAATAATTTAAGTTGAGCATGGCTTGTACAGTACATAGTACTTCTGGTAATGAGTGATTTTACATCCCTAGTAGTCGAGGAAGGAACAGTGAAGGTTGAGTGAAACCAAGGACCCCATATTTTTTGAGTCTTGTGAGTTCTTTGGGTCATTTGTATAATAATGGGGCACTATTTCTAAGCTGTTTCCATTATGGTTGGAGAAGATTTTCCTTTTCCAGTTGAGCAGTATTATCTTTCTAGCATAGTGGTACAGTAAACTTAGGAAGCATTGGATGTGAGGTGGGGTCTGTAAGTCACCAAGAAGGCTTATCATTGGGTTCAAAATCTCAAGGAAACAAAAGGTTTTGTTAAAGCGGATCACTGAAAATATAAACTTTACTGCACTGCATTCCTCCCTCCTCCAAAGGGTATAATATATAACTTTTAGTGTGTGCATGCACGTGCGCCTGAATTTGGGGGGTGGGGTTGACATGTATCATAGGGGACTGGTTGCCTTAACCTGAGAGTACCGGCTCAATGGCATCAGAGAAGAAGATGATGGCATGGGACCCAGCATTTGACATCTGGATTTGCCGGGCAGGTGAGTTTAGGATAAAATGTAAGGATACACATAAAAACAAAGAGTAAAACTCCTTTGAGAGGTGCTTTCTTTTAAGAATTGTAATTGGAGACTAGTCTAGTTTCCCAGAAGAAACTTCGTTTAGTTGTTACGAATGATGATTTTTCAGTGTCAGAGTCCTGCCATAGGAAAGTGATGTACTGAATTGTCTCAAGCAGTCATGTACCCATCGAAGCACTCCTGTGTGCTTCCATGGACATTGTTTTTGTCACCGTCTTATTCAGCACCCGTCAGCTAATCCAAGGCTTTTTATTTTAGAGCAGCACAAAAACTGGGCATGCTGGGATCTTAATCATAGTGTCTTAGCTATGGAATAAATACCTTAAAAAACCTATTTGCAACTGCTTACTTTATTTCGGCTTTCTTCTCCTTTTGCAAATAAATTCAACCACATTCCATATTATATTGCCTGTGAGTTTTAGATTTATCCAGGTCTTGGTATAGCTACTAGTAGTTAGTTAAATTCAACTGGGCTTCTTCTGTATTATTTAGAACATTTTAGTACCATATGTCTCCAGGTTAAGAACATCTGGTCTAGAGTCTTGTTCAGTGTTATGCTTCCTCTTTTGATTCCAGTTGATTGTTGCACACAGTGATGCCGTCCTTTATGACATGGATTTTTTTAAACCTTCTGCTCAGTTAGCAATGCGTCTTAGTGCAGGGAGTTAGTGTAACAACATTGGTCAGGAATTGAACCAGGGACTTCCTGAACTACTGGGGCTTCCGTCATCAGACCTCTGTTCATTCATCAAATCTGTTTGAGCACCAAAGTGGCAAAAGCAAAAAACTACTCCACATGCCCAGCATAGCTGGAACTCATGTCTGGCATGCAAGGTTCTTTGGAAATGCAGCATGCAGGACTTCAAATGTCCAATCAGGTTTAGCGATTTAGCCTTTCTGAAAAAAACGATTTCTTTCTGAATGAAAAACTGTACTTTTATAAGATAAGTATATCTGGCTAATATTGTAAATTCACCACAGGAATAAAAACCGGCAACCTGAAGTGACTTATGCAAATACTGGCTCCTATGGGAGCACCTAAAAATAGTTAAAAACATACTTTTTCCCCTAGTAATTCTTTTTTATTGGCTTAAAATAATAAAAATAAATATGTTCATACGTCAGGTGCCCTTAAAACACACAAGTACAAACACTCAAACAACAAAGCCTGTAAACCTACCAAAGGCACTCTGCTGAAGTGTAAATGCAAGCTAAGGGAAAAGTATATCCTTTAAACCAGGGGCCTCCCAACTTTCTAAACAAAGGGCTAGTATACTGTCCTCCAGACTGTGTGTGTGGGAGGGGGGCTGACTGAGGTCAGTGGGAGTAGAACATGTCCTGGTGTCATTGGGAGTAAACAGTGCCCCATCATTTGTGTCAGTGGTAGGAATAGTGCCCCATCATTGGTGTCATTAGCAGAAATGTTGTCCTTTTATTGCTTTCAGTGGAAGGACATGTACCCAGTTGTTGGCGTCAGTTGTAGTAATAGTGCCCCCATTGTTGATGTCAGTGGAAAGAATTGTGCACCATTGTTGGTGTCATTGGGAGGAATTGTGCCCCTTCATTGGTGTCAGTGAGAGCACATACGCCCAATTGTTGGTGTGAGAGAGAGGAATAGTACCCCATCGGTGGTAGTGGGAAGAATTGTACCCCATCATCAGTGTCATTGGGAGGAATTGCGCTCCATCATTGGTGTCATTGGTAGGAATTGTGCCCCAATTGTTGGTGTCATTGGGATGAATTGTGCCCCATTGTTGGTGTCGTTGGGAGGAATTGTGCCCCATTGTTGGTGTCATTGGGAGGAATTGTGCTCCTTCATTGGTGTCAGTGACCGCACATATGCCCAATTGTTCATGTGAGTGAGAGGAATAGTACCCCATTGGTGGTCGTGGGAAGAATTGTGCCCCATCACTGGTGTCATTGGGAAGAATTGCGCCCCATTATTGGTGTCATAGCTAGGAATTGTGCCCCATTGTTGGTTTCATTGGGAGGAATTGTGCTTTGTTGTTGGTGTCATAGGGAGGAATTGTGCCCCTTCATTGGTGTAAATGGGAGGACACATTGAAGTTGCTCTTTTGTCAAGGACAATTTTGTTCTCTATCCTGCTGTACTGTGTGAATACAAGGCAGCTACCATATTAGTGAAGCTGAAAGCTATTGCCAGGCAGCTCTATCTATCTCTTTTCCCAGATCCAGCCCCCCTGATGACATCAAATGTGTAATGCAGTGATCACTGAAAAGGTAGTGGTTGCGACATTCTTCTAATGGCATTCTAGTACCTAGGCACTCGCCAAGTGGTTGCTTCTAGTCATTGTTTTTTTCTTTTAATAAGACTTTTGGACAAACAGAATTTAGAAAAATCAGGCAAAAGCAGTTTGGAAACAATGCAGTTCAAAAAAATTATTTGGAATAGTCCTGTTTAAACAGTTGGGCAAAAACACACATAAAATAAAAAACAATTCGAAAAAATTAGTTCTGCTCTTTATTTGGGTTGTGTAACAGATTTATTTGAACAGTTTAACATTAAAATGGAACTTTAGTCAGAAAATAAAGTCCTGATAGATCTGAGCTGAGTGTCTTCGGTCTTTTTACAGACTTTTTCTTTCTTTGTTTTTTTTTCAGTGGTTTGAGCGTTTTTAGCAATATGTGCATTTTCAAACTTTTTTTTTAAAGATTAGATTGATGTCTATGGTGACCAAAAATGCTTGAAACTTGTAACTCAAAAGAAACTCATGAACTTTTTCGAGCTTCACGTAACACTTTGCCCTGTGTGAACAGGCACATTTGAAACCCATCGAAGTTTGGATGATGTGCATTTTGGAGCGTCAAGCTACAAAACGCTCAGGTATGAATAGGGCCCTAAAGCCAACCTTCAATTGCAATATACACCTTGCCTCCCTCCAAAATGACAGAAGGCCATCCCTTTTTCCTTTGTGTTTATTTATCAGCCTCCCCCTGCCTCCATTCTCACATAGGCAAGTATTGCATGTCCCCCCTCCTAGAGCCTCCTCCACGTCACATATCCCAGGGGGCTTTAGCTCACATATCCTAGGGGGCTTTAGCTGAGGCACGCACAGCATTGGAGGACGGCAAGCTTATGCCACATCATCAAGGGGCTGACTGCAAGAACCTGGAAGACAGCCACCTCCCAATAATGGAAGAGATGAAGGTGGCAATGCAGAGCCACGTGTGCAGCAACAGAGCAGCAGATCGCAGCAGGACAATGCTGGATTTATTTTGGCATGCCGGCATGTGAACTGAAGATGGCTCAGCAAACCGGGAAAATGGTGTGATGAACGCGGGTGTCAGACCCCTGCCCTTCTCACCAACTCGTGGCAAAGGACTGACCAATCTCACGCCGCACTGTCACTTGCGTAACAATGCCACTCTCAGCTGCACCCTACACAAAGATTTTCCAGCTCACAGGCCCACAATCTAGGTGCCAGCAGCCTAGATGCAATTGTCTCTAGGTTAAGTTAATTAAGCAATTAACCCATAAAAATATAGATGTCACTCCTTGGCCACATCCGTATATCAATATTGAACTGAACAAAGAGGAAATCCTAGATTGGACTTTAAAGGCAGATTGGACTACAATTATATTAAAAGAATATATATTTTATTTGTACATAGAAAAAACAAAAAATTACATAAGCATCCAAAATTTCAATTAAAAAAACGCAGATGTATATAATTGGCTAGTGAACAGCCAAATATTTCCAAGTTGTACTTGATATTACATTATCACCAATGTATGAGCCCCTGTGCGTCAACGTGTTTCGCTGTTTCACTTCTTCAGGACACACATAGGGGAGGTATAAAAACAACAGGTCTCACTGGCTTGAGTATGTGAGCGCCTGCATAAATATCTCCCAGGGCGGGCACTGGAGCAATATGGATGACCAAGCAGAATGTACCACAAGTCGTCTGATACACTCAGAATTGCTATTCCAAAAAAGAGCACATATACTGAGAACACACAGCCATGTGGAAAAGAGTGTCAGAAATATTAACTGCATAGGAAATAGCAGCCAGATCCTAATGGCAGAATGTCCATTTGAAAAACTTTAGATAAAGAGTTCAATCACAGGAGATATACCACACATAACCCCAGCAAGAGTAAGAGCCAAATAGTGCAACCATATGGTAATCCAGGGAGCTATCATTAGCAATTCTGAGTGTATCAGACGACTTGTGGTACATTCTGCTTGGTCAACCCTATTGCTCCAGTACCCGCCCAGGGAGATTTTTATGCAGGCGTTCACATACTCAAGGCAGTGAGACCTGTTGTTTTTATACCTCCCCTATGTGTGTTCTGAGGAAGCGAAATGCGTTAATGCACAGGGGCTCATACATTTGTGATCATGTAATATCAAGTACAATTTGGAAATATTTGTCTCTTCACTGGCCAATTGCATACATCTGTGCTTTTTTTAAATGAAATTTTGGATGCTTTTGTCATTTTTAGTTTTTTCTATGTACAAATAATATATATATATATATATTTAATATTCTTGTAGTCCAATCTGCCTTTAAAGTCTGATCTAGTATTTCCTCTTTTTTTCAGTTCAATACACAATTAACCCTTTAAACTGCCACCACCACCCTTTTTTATGGAGGAGGAAACTCACAATCTTAGCAACTATGATTTTAGAATAAACGTCTGTAACACGCACTGTCACCACAGACAGGTATATTCAGAGATTTATACGACAGTAGCGCTCTTCTTCTTTTAGTTTTCATTAAAAGCCTTAGAGACAATTTCAACACTTTTCAAAGTAGGGTTTAATAATGAAAAGGTCAAAAGTGTGCAAATAAAATATTTACAGAAAAAGGGTGTTACAAGGAAACAGAGACAAGCAACAGAGAAGAAATAAAAAGGAGTTGAAAATGAAGAATACTTGCAATGTCCTGTTTCAGCAGATTTCAGTCAATGAGCAAGATGGTAAATTGGCTCTCATAACTTGACAGGTTGCTTGATGGCACACGAGAGCTGAAATTTGACTAAGTTAAAAGGCTATGGAGGTGCACACTAGCTGTTGCATTGTGTGTTGTACTACAAAACCAGCATGGCTGACCTATGATTCCTGAACAACATGGCCACTAGACATAGCTTCAGGTGCCCAGTACATGATATCATTACAAATGAGGATTAAAAAAAATTCTCATGGGAGGGTGAAGTTCCTCTTCTAGAGCTCACTGCAATCCCTAGTGCTCAGGTCACTCTTATATGCAAGTACAGTAGTGACTTGATAAAGAAAACCAATGACTGGCCCACCTTCTTGTGCTTCTCTTGCCTCATTATCAGTCTTATTGGTTGCAGGGGTCTAAAATTGCTTGAGTCGAGCTTGGAAGCTTTATGTAGTTACTTATGGATGCCTGGTTTTTATTCCTTATTGCAGATTTATTGTATTTACTGGTTGGAAAGGTTTACTTAAAGTGTTACTAAACCAGGACCCTGCATTTACCAAGTCTGGTCTCCCACAGTACACAAATCATTGGAATACAATAGTTTTAGTAAATATGAACTGATGAATACCTTTTCTCATCAGCAGTATATAGCAGTCTTGTGACTTCTATCAGTGTCTGGTTAAAGCTTTAAGGAGGAGTTTTCATTCTCCCCTCTTACTTCCCCCCCCGGTCACACAGGTACGACTTTAGGTACGACATGTGACTTTATAAATCACACCTGAAGTAGCATCTAATGTGTTTTTATGACATTATTATAATAGGTACAATTTCAAGTAGTGCGATTTGAGAAGTAGTTCATGTATTACTTTTTCAGGACTTCAGCGCTTCACTGCCATAGACTATAATGTAAATCATGCCTGTGTCCTAATCAGCACTACTTGAGCCTGAAAGAAGTGAAGGATTAACCCTTTGCTAGTTAAACTTTTGTATATAGCATCACTGTTTCTCCCTGTGACATGGACAGCCCCTCTCATAAAGTAGCACTGAATTTGTATCAGTGTTACAAATCTCACAGAAGTAGTGGTTAAAATCGGGCTTTAAATTGCACTACTTTAAATCATACCCGATGTGACTGCAGCCTAAATCACACTACTTTAATTCATACCCGGTGTGACCATAGGCTAATTGCCTTATGAGGCTGCAGGACCCCTGACCCTCTGTCTGGACAGTGCTGATTCGCCCTGTGCTGATCGCATGCATTCTCCCAACAAAAAAAAACAAACTCTCTAGTAATACACACCAAACTGAGCATGTGCAGCTTGCCCCCAAGGATATGTACTATCACAGGAGATGGAATGAGGATTGTGGAAGAAGGGGAGGATCGGAGAATACAGGATCAAACATCCTTTTTACACAATGCAAAGCATTAGGTTCCACAGTGAGTATAACGAGCACGTTTTTTACTGTTTATACAGACTGATTTTATTGTTGTGGGTTTAGTAACACTTTAAGAACTTTTTATGTTTTTGGTCAACTAGATGGCACTGTTATATTGTATCTGTCTCAAACTGAAAAGAGTTTATAAAGAATTTTTGTTTTACAGCCCAAAAACTTCAAAAAAGTCTGACAGTGAAAGTGATGAGGTAAGAATAAAGCTTTTTTTATTTAGTTATGTTTCAAGCAGTAGTTTGTATTTTCTGTGCGGTCCGGTTTTGCAACCCACTGACTGAATTGAAATACCCAGCAAATCTATATGGCTATCAATATTATGTAAATTTATGATTGATAATATTAACATTGCTCCAATCCGTCTCTCCACAATCCTGTCCTATCCTCCCGCGGTTGTTTTACAGCAAGGCTCAGTCATTTGTCCCTCATTTTCTCTTTCATCCTCCTAGATCATCTTACTCAATTTATTGGATTTCAGTATGAGAATTCAATATTATACAATCTACTTTTCTAATACTTTCCTATTACCCTACTTCTTTTCATGTTCTATTCTCTTATTGCTTAAAATGATCCATTGCTAAAATCAGTGAAGGCGCAATACAGTAGTACATGCTTTACTGCCATTATTGCCCAAAATACATTTTTTATATTTTAGGTTTTGTATAGCTTCCTCATGATCGCTTGCAGAGAGTTTGGGAAGGACTTTAGCTAATTTTAACCTGAAAGTTCAATCTGGCTTTAAACACAAAGTCCTATAATTAATTTCCTTTAGAAAACAACCACAGTCTGAGTATAAAAGCCTGTCTGCTGCAAGCATGCTGCAGGAAGGGACCCTTGTTCACTATGTGGAAGCAGTGGTCTCTCTTCATAGATTTGATATGCCCCCTGTTAGTCAGGGTGAGGGCTGTGCAATTAGCAGGGATCAAGAAGGTTTCTGATTACAGAGCTGTAGGTCATACTCGGCAGAGGGGATGTGTTGGACCTCTTCAGGGAGACTACTGCTTCTCCGTAAAGGTTCTTCACTACAGCATGCTGGCTGGTGACAAGCTTTTCTACCTTTGCTGTGACTGCTTTTTAAAGAACTGTAAGACCTTTTGTTTTGATGCACCCCAAATTATGTAGGGGAATTAAACTGAAAGTTTAGTTGGGCATTAAAGTGGAACTAAACTTTCCTATCATTTACAGCTGAGGAAGCTTCCATTTTAGCCCTTGTTTGATGTGCAATTTCCATGGTGCTATACCTGTGGTCAGCTATAACGCCAGCTATTTGATGGTTGACGGTTGACTTGATAGCTAATATAAGCATGTTAGTAACTATAACAGTTATTATTCAAGGCATACCGATCCGTACACCCATGTGAAGGGCCATTTTTACCCAGTGTTCAGTGCAGGCAGCCTGTTCAAATCAGCGACAGGGGGCTTATTGCATGGACCTGCTTGGATGTATATGCATGCAGGTCTGATGCATGGGGTTGCATGCAACACCTTCTCATCCTGCATGGGTAATCAGCCCTTCGCACATAAGTATGGATTGAAACACCTGTGTGAATGAGACCTAAGAGTACCCCTTGGTTTTGACTGCAACCTTTGGCTTGCCACTGAATAAAAGAGTGTTGATGTGGCCCTGTGTGGGGTAGTTATGTAGAGGCTCATGTGTTTGTGTGATAGAGCCTGTGCTTTAATGTAGCCACACTCTGATCATTGTAAGGGGCTCTTGATTTATATATAATGCAGACTTTTCTCAGGTTTGCATTGTATTGTAGGAGAGCACAAGTGAGGAAGATGAAGAGGAAATGGACAGCGATGAGAAGCATCAGATGAAAGATCGCATCTCCAACAAATTGAAAAAAGATTCCGGTAAAAATGAAAAGTTATTAGCGAAAGCAGCTGAAGATCAATCCGAAAAGAAAAGCAGCCGCAGGTAAGCAAATAAAGTTATACTCTGTCTTGACATCCTGTATGCAGAACAAAAAGATATTGAATTAGAATATCCTCAGCTGATGGCTGGGGTATTAGTCGTCATTTGTTTCTGGGTCTTAGAATGCTTCCATGAATTATGGGACCTAAGAACAGTTGAAGGAAACCTGTACACTTCAAGGTTCAGGGGTGCAATAACATACCTCTCCTCCTCAAGTTTCCGGTCTATCATTTGATCCAGTGGTTTCAATTGTTTCTAAATCAAGGACCCAGAATAAGTATGTTGATCAGTTTTGCTTGCTCTGGGCGAGTGTTTCCATTGACAGCTTGCACTACATTTTATACTATATATAGTATGCTGTAGATTTTTGGCTTGGAATGGATGATTGGATATATGCAGACATAAAATTTGAAAAATAAGGCTAATTTTACGACCATTGGGAACATTTCCTAAGCAGAGATATCCACTAAATGCACGTAAATATGTTTTAAGGCCTCATACACACGGGCGTATTGAAAAAACGAGCTGTAACGTAGGGACCGACGCCAGGGAAAAAATCGGCATTAAAAATATGATTTTATTGGCGTTTTGCATTAGCGTTAATGCGCATTATTAAGCGTCAGCGCTATGTTGTTTGAAAAGACATCCCTCTGCTATTTTTGGACCTGAAACCGGCAGTGCTAAAACGCCGGTTAAGGTCGCTACGGCCCTAATGCGTTTGTGAGCGTTTTGCCGGCTCAGCGTCAAAAAACACTCTAGCGCTGCAGCTTCAGAATGCGCTGGTCGCAGGTTCTGCTTGCAGCTTGCCAACGCCAATTACAGCTCAGAAACTTCATTGTGTATAAGGGGCCATTGAATAACATGGAGATGCGTTTTTAAGCTGCAAAAAAACGCTGAAAAACACGGCTGTAAAAACGTCTGTGTGTATGGGGCCTAAAAGGCGTGGAGCTTTTTTTACCTGTTGACTTATGTGAATAATATTGCTGCTTAATCACTGTTGAATACTCTATTTTGGTAATTGTTACTTACTGTATATGCTAATATGGGTAGAGGTAAAAAAAACAAAATATTATTTATGAATTTCAGTGCCTTGAAAAAGTATACATACCCCTTGAAATTTTCCACATTTTGTCATGTTACATCCAAAAACGTAAATGTTTTTTACATAATTGTGAAGTGGAAGGAAAATAATAAATGGTTTTCAAATTTTTTTACAAATATGTGAAATGTCTGGCGTGCATTTGTATTCAGCACCCTTTACTCTGATTTCTAAAATCTAGTGAAACCAATTGCCTTCAGAAGTCACCTAATTAGTAAATAGAGTCCATCTGTGTATAATTTAATTTCACTATAAATACAGCTGTTCTGTGAAGCCCACAGAAATTCGTTAGAGAACCTAAGTGAACAAACATCATCATGAAGGCCAAGGCACACACCAGACAAGTCGGGGATACATTTATGGAGAAGTTTAAAGCAGGGTTAGGTTATAAAAAAAATATCCCAAGCTTTGAACATCTCACAGAGCACTGTTCAATCCATCATCCGAAAATGGAAAGAGTATGGCACAACTGCAAACCTACCAAGACATGGCCGTCCACCTAAATTTACAGGCCAACCAAGGAGAGCATTAATCAGAGAAGCAGCCAAGAGGCCCATGGTAACTCTGGAGGAGCTGCAGAGATCCATAGCTCAGGTGGGAGAATCTGTCCACAGGACAACTATTAGCAATGCACTCCACAAATCTGACCTTTATGGAAGAGTGGCAAGAAGAAAGCCATTGTTGAAAGAAAGCCATAAGAAATCCCGTTTGCAGTTTGCGAGAAGCCATGTGGGGGGGGGAACAGCAAACATGTGGAAGAGGGTTCTCTGGTCAGATGAGACCAAAATTGAACTTTTTGGCCTAAAAGCAAAACGCTATGTGGGACGGAAAACTAACACTGCCCATCACCCTGAACACACTATCCCCACCATGAAACATGGTGGTGGCAGCATTATGTTGTGGGGATGCTTTTCTTTGGCAGGCACAGGGAAGCTGGTCAGAGTTCATGGGAAAATGGATGGAGCCAAATACAGGGCAATCTTAGACGAAAACCTGTTAGTCTGCAAAAGACTTGAGACTGGGTTGGAGGTTCACCATCCAGCAGGACAACGACCCTAAACATATAGCCAGAGCTACAATGGAATGGTTTAGATCAAAGCATATTCATGTGCTAGAATGGCCCAGTCAAAGTCCAGACCTAAATCCAATTGAGAATATCTGGCAAGACTTAAAAATTGCTGTTCACAGACACTCTCCATCCAATCTGACAGAGCTTGAGCTATTTTGCAAAGAAAAATGGGCAAAAATGTCACTCTCTAGATGTGCAAAGCTGGTAGAGAAATCCCAAAGAGATTTGCAGCTGTAATTGCAGCAAAAGGTGGTTCTATAAAGTATTGACTCAGGGGGCTGAATACAAATGCACACTACAATTTTCAGATATTTATTTTTAGAAAATGTTGAAAATCATTTATCATTTTCCTTCCACTTC
>BLSH010104846.1:144598-155582 GCA_018402905.1 Glandirana rugosa | reverse complement strand
GTGTATCCTTTTAATATTGATATTCCTTCTAATGGCGCATGCCAGTGGTTTAATGTCAAGGGCAAATAACAAAGTTGATAGCGGGCAACCCTGCCTAGTGCCTCTAGAAAGTGGAAAGAAATCTGAATTATGTCCTGGGAACCAGTTTAAAGCACTGAGTAAGTTTGTCGGAGATGCCGAATTTAGGAAGGAGATAATCTAAATATGGCCAGCTAATGCTGTCAAAGGCTTTGTGTATGTCAAGGCTAAGGAGGCATTAATGGTCGGGAGAATAGGTTTACATCTTGGATGATATTCATGGTGAGTCTAATGTTATTTGTTATTTGTCTACATGGGATAAGTCCCGTTTGGTCTACATGGATTAAAGAGGATATTACTCAAGCCAGCCTGTCTGCTAGCATTCTGCCAAAGATTTTTATGTCATTATTTAGAACTGAGATTTGGCGGAAATTCTGGGGGAGGGTGTGGTCCTTGTGGGGTTTAGGCATGAGGGGCACGTTTGCTAAAAGCATCTCTTTGGGGAATAGATTACCATGTAATATATAGTTAAATACGTTAGTAAGATAAGGGGTTAATAAATGTGAGACTTTTTTATAATATATGGTTGAATATCCATCGGGGCCTAGGGCAGTATATGTTTTGAGTGATTTAGTAATGTTGGACATCTCTGCATCTGTGCATGGGGCGTTTAGAGTTTCAGTTTGTTGTGAGGAGAGTTTGGGAAGTTGAATTTCATCAAGCCAATTAATTGAGATTTGGTTTAGGGGGGTTGCGGGGTTGAGAGGAGATTTTTATAAAATTTGCAGAAAATTTCCATGACCTCAGAAGGGTGTGGGACTAGGTTACCATTGTTATTATATAGTTTATACGCGTGTGAGTTAAAAGTTTGATTTAATTTTCTAGCAAACATTTTGGATGTCGAGTTGCTATGTAAGAGGAATTTGGCCTTGGAGAATTTAAGTTGTTTTTCTGTGTCTAATGAGAGGAGGGAGTCAAGAGCTATTCTTTTGTTTCTTATCTATTGAGATAAGTCTGAGGAGGTACCATTACCCAGTTTGTTGTATAACAGATTTAATTCCCTTGTGAGAGACTTGATTTCAGCAAGTCTGTTTTTTTTTCTTGTCTGCCGCTATTTTGATCAAGTGTCCTCTAATGACTGCCTTGTGCGCTGTCCAGATTGAAGTTGGGGATATATCATCTGTGTTATTCAGGGAGAAGTATTCTTCTATATGTGTCGTTTGCTGGTGTACTGTAGTGGGGTCTGATAACATTGATTCGCCAATTGTATGTCATGGGACCTTATATGAGATGTATCAAAAAGTTGTTATTTGATGATCAGCCCATGGGCAGGGGTGGATGTCAGCTTTGGAAGAGTTTGGCAAGAGTATTGGAGTCGTGAAAATGTAATTTAGTCTGGCGTAGCTATCATGGGGGTGTGAATAGTGTGTGTATGCCTTGACACCAGTATTGTGTGCATGCCAGGAGTTTAAGAGTTGAAAGTTATTAAGTGAATGGGTAAAGGATTTAGTGAATCCTGGGGACTGGAATGGCCATCCCAGTCCCCAGACCTGAATATCATTGAACATCTGTGGGGTGATTTAAAGCGGGCTGTCCATGCTCGGCAACCATCAAACCTAACTGAACTGGAGATGTTTTGTAAGGAGGAATGGTCCAAAATACATTCATCCAGAATCCTGACACTCATTACAGGCTATAGGAAGTGTCTAGAGGCTGTTATTTCTGCTAAAGGAGGCTCTATTAAATATTGATGTGATTTTCCTGTTGGGGTGACCAAATTTATGCACCTGTCTAATTTCGTTTTGATGCATAGTGCACATTTTCCGTTAATCCAATAAACCTCATTTCACTACTGAAATATTACTGTGTCTTTCAGTTATTTGATAGATCAAAATTAAATTGCTGATCCAAACACCCAAATATTTATAAATGACAATCATGGAAATTGTCAGGGGTTCCTAAACTTTTGCATACAACTGTATGTAAAATATTAGAGCATTATGAGAGTCGGGTGGTTGAAGACCAACCGACCATATAAAAGTGTATTGCGGACAGATTTGTCCGATTCCAGCTTCCAGGGCCTGGGTGGGCGGTGTGAGCACTCCAAGCATCAGTGTCAAGAGAAAGATTGAGGAACGACACATGTTAAGGCCCTGAGACCAGGAAGGGGGTCAATCTAGCAGCAGCGGATTAATCAAGCACTTTGGATGGTATATTTTTACGTACATGACTATATAGCTTGAATCTGATAGCATTTAAAATAACTATAATAGTTGGAAAAGGCACCTTAGGCGTAACATTCTGTAAACTATATTACTAGGTAACGAACAGGGTAGTCACCTTGTGAGAACCCTAACAATAGATATATAAGAAAACTTAAGGTTATAGGGTAATCTAAGAACAATATAAAGTATTGAAAAGGGAAAATAAAGTAGAAAAAATTACCAAGCAGCAAACAAGGGTTAGCACTATCTAAGATTACCAAGTTGCTATAATTCTAGGTATGCTGGATATGTATTATATCACCGGTGACCACAGAAGGATTTCTGTGCTAAGTGAAACCCCTTTGTGAGAACAATAGTCATGCCAAAATACTCAGGGATGAGTATAGAATTGTCTTTACAACTTGAGTCTCAGTGTTCTAAGGACCACACCATCAAGGTTATATATTGTATGGTGAAGGGTTATTCAAACACCAGAGAGTAGCTAAGTTCGTAGATCAGCTTAAATCCAAGATGTTGGTAGTGACTGGTGTTTTACATATATTATTAGATGCTAGTCAGTGGTTGTTTGCGTCTCAATCAATATATTCCAGTAGAGCTTATATTATAGGTACCGAATTGATCCGCAGTGGAAGGAATATCCGTATGAAATGTAATACTGGTTTTAGTATATACAAATTTGTGGTTTGGTGATTAGTTGTTTGTTATCATAGAAATGATGTGCATAAATGATCTACTTTCTACATATCCTCATAATAGCTAATTATAGTTGATGTATGAGTGCTTGTGAAGCACTCATAAATTCTTTTGAACCAACAGTAATTCTTTTGAACCAACACTAGATGGCAGTGTAGGACTTCCATAGGTGTTAAGGTTATAAAAGTTCTGAGGAACAAAAATAGTTTTTGATGAAAATTCTTCTGTGTGATATCCAGCCTGAAAGAATCTGAAAAGTTTCAGAAATTATATGTGTCTGTAAGTATAGGTGATCATAGGTTTAATAGTCCCGGTGATTCAAATAGGCATGTGAGAATAGGTAACCTTAGCTGTGAGAGTATTGTAAAATAAACCCCTATATTTTTTTTCCTTTTAAGCGTCTTCACGCCGGGATCAAAATAGAGGCCGACAATTCTTCAGAAACCAGGCTGTCTAATAAGACAGCCTGCTTTCTGAAGAATTGTCGGCCTCTATTTTGATCCCGGCGTGAAGACGGCGTTGACCATATAGAGGATGATTTTGGTATCATTTGTAGGCGGAGAGATGGTTCAGGTTCCAGTAAGCCAAGTTTATCAGCAGCTCTTTCCCTTCTTTTAGATTGTAGACAGTGTAAGTGGATCCATTGTGAGGGACCGTTAGTTTGAAGGGGAATCCCCATCTGTAACTGATTCTGGCGGATTGTAATATGGAGGTTACTTCCTTCATATTTCTATTCCTATCTAATGTGGCTGGATAAATATCTGGATATATTTGAATTTTTATGTCCTCACATTCTAGGTTAGGAGTATTTCTGGATGCTCTAAAGATGTCCTCTTTAATTAAGAAGTCCTTTAAACACATGACTATGTCACGTGGGGGCTTATCCAGGGGTGGTTTGGGGTGCAGAGCCCTATGGATCCTGTCGCAGGTGAAAACAGAATCATGTTTGTGATGGTTGGCATTAGCGCGGTAACCGTTTCGGGTATGTTGCGAACACGCAAATTATTTCTGCGGTTTCTGTTGTCCAGGTCCTCTAATTGCGTTTGCACATACGCAAAATTATCTGTCAGAGTCTCAAATTCCTTTCTGAGGTCATTAGGGGCCAAGGATAGCTCGTCATGTTTAGTTTCCAACATGTCTGTGCGATTCCCTACGGCTGCTATCTCCTGAGATAATGCATCAGTAGATTTACTGACCTCATGGTGGATCTTATCAGCCAGTTTTTCATACATGTTTAGTAAGCTAGCGTCAAGATCTGCTTTGGAAAGCTGTGGTGGGTACTCACAGTTTTTGTTGTTGCAAGCTGCTCTGTAGGGGATTTGGAGCCTTTAGTGTTGCCTGCAGCATGAGGGGACTTGGAGCCATTTTGTGACATCTTTGCCTTCTGTGAAGTTCGGAGGAGGTATGTTGTAAGTAGGTGCTGGGAGCTGCAATCCCGGTTCTTTTTACGTGTAGGCATGCACGGAGGGTTTGTCCAGCACAATTTTAACAGTAGAATGATAGCTCCAAATGAAATGGCAGCTTGGGCACGGTGGAATGGTGAGACTTACAATAGAATTTCAAAACTCCTATTAGCAGTAGTGCTAATAAAGTGCTGAAAAAGAAGCTGAGGAAGAGGGTGACAGATCAGAAGAAATGATAGCAAGTACCTACCTGTTGGCTAAAACACTTATTAGAGACCCTGGCAGGCAGGCGGCAGAGAGAGTGTCTAGAAGTGGCAGGGAAGTTACTAGTAGTGATATTAGCTCTCCCCCATATGTAGCTGCATCTGCCCCAAAAGGTAGCCCCCAGTGGAAGACTGGAGTAGGGGCGGTTGAGGGGTCTAATATGGAAACATCATGGGAAGCAAGTGGCTATAGGTAAACCAAACCTGTATGCCTTGGAATTTTCACCAGGGGAACAAAATCAGTATCAGGTTGACTTGTACCCTCCTTTGCCACCAGATAAGGAGAGGGATCAGGAGGATGCTATCCATGACTCTACTGAGGGGCCGGGGAGGAGACTCATTATAATCTTAGGAATCTTAGGAAAGATAGGAAACCGGCAGACAAATTATATCCTATGAGAGAGCAGAGGGCGTATGACCAGGCAGGAACACTGACAGGGGTATTAACCCATCATATTCCCTGGACTCCAGGGGATATGAATACATTACTGAATACTATCCCAAAACCCAGACACAGCCCTCATTTGTTTGCACAACAAATATGCAACATAGCAACAAGTTATACAGCGTGTTGGTCAGATACGTGTCATATTGTTGGTTGAGTCACAGGGGTAAGTGATTATGAATTAATATTGAGAGAAGCGGGTCTGTATAAACCAGAAGAAATGGGTAAGAGTACTCATTTGTGGGCTAAAATCCTACAGAGTGGGATCGGGAGGACGCTCCTTATGCCACCCAGAGGGCCACTGAGGGGATAGAGAGCAGATAATCTTTACTTGGTTATAAATTATTTTAAGAAATGTGAAAAGCTTCTCTAAGTCTCTTGCAATTTCTGGCAGAGCAGAGATGTAAGATTACAAACGAAAAGCTACAATGGTGGTAGGAAAAAGTAATTTCCATGGACATTGTACCTTTAAGCTGGGTAAGTATCTGGCAGCAGAAAGAAAGGCTGTAATACAGGCACACCCCCCTTCCAAAAAAAAAAGGCACTCAGGACATTTTTTGGTCTTGTGGGTTACTGCAGAACCTGGATCCCAGACATGTCCCAGATTACCCAGCCTTTATATACACTGACATTTAGTAAAGACACGCATTGTAGGCTGACAGACAGAAAAACAGAAATAAGCTGTAGGAACATGTTTAGTTTTGCCTGATTACAAGAAGGATTATTATCTATTTTGTCATGAGGCAAACAATCAAGCGTCAGGAGTACTGGTATAGAAACATGGGGATACATGTAAACCAGTAGGATATTATTCTCTAGCATTGGATCCTGTTATCTGTGCAGCAGCATCTTCTGTTAAAGCCACAGCTGCTGCAACAGTAATGGTGGGAAAGACTGCTGAAATGGTATTAGGAAACACCTTAATTTTAATTTTCCGTCATGCAGTGGAACAGGTGCTAAAAACCATATAAAAAACAAACTAAGCATCTGTCGGCTGCCAGATTGACCAGGTATGAGCTGGTATTACTTACACCAAGTAGTATAATAATTAAGAGGTGTAATGTACTAAAAGAGCCACTCTATTGCCTGTCCTGTTTAATCCACTGGAGAAGTGGGAACATGATTGTAATAGTGATAGGGAGGCCTAATATGAAGCCACTAGGTGCAATGACAGATGTAGTTGTGGGAAATCCAGATATGGAAGTATGGGTAGGTGGTTCCCAATTCTATACTGAAAAGGGTTCACCCGTCGCAGGAATAGCTAGAGTGGATCAGGAAAAGATGATATTCCAGGAAGCTTTGCCAGACCACAGTTCAGGCCCAAGTGGCCAAGCTGGAAGCCCTGGAAAAGGCATGTCAAATTGAAGAGGCTCAGTCAGTCAAGATATACAGACTGGCACTGTGCTCTTTCTGTGCTCACTATGCAGCTTTCTGAAGAAGTAGGAATTGGTTAACATCCCAGGGTAAACCTATAAAGATGCTGCTTAGGTAATAGCTCTGTTGGAAGCTATTGCCTTATAAGCTGTTAGTGCTATAGTGAAGGTAAATGCCCTTACTAAAGGGAATGGTCTTATCACTATAGGAAACAAGAGAGTCAATAAGGCTGTGAAAAAGTCTGCTCTGTTTCCTATGGATGAGGGGAAAAATGAAAAGGATGTGTTTCTTGAAAGGCACACCTGACGGCAGCATTTCAAGAAGAAAAAATGAAAAAGGTATTTGGCATCATGGGGATGGGAGACCTTGTGCCCCTCATTCTATGTTCTATGGGGCATCTCCCTTCTCATGTCGCCAAAAGAAGGGATGGTTGATATCATTTTGTGTGGTTGGCAACAGGTATTGAGACAATGACAAAACAATTTTGTCAGGATTGTCTGAATTGTGCACAAGTTGACCCAGGGAAAAGGTACAAACACCATCTGGTCATGTCCAAAGACCTTTATACTCATTTTATAAGTTGCAAAGAGATTACATATAGTTGCTGTAGATATTAGGAATGTATGAATATGTTTTAACATGCGGGCTACAGCAGCAGCAGCAACGGCTAAGATATGAGTACAGGAGGTAGGTTGCAGGTATGAAATTCCAGAAATTCCAGAAACAATAGAGAGTGAGAGGGCAGAGCACTGCACAGGTCCCTAATGAAAGAAATACAGCTTTCAGCATTAAGCAGTGCTTGCATACACCATACAATCTTGATGTAAGCCGTAAAGTAGAAAGATATAAGGGGTTGTTAAAAAGCAAAGTTGGGGAAACTAAAAGCTGAGACAGGATTGAGATAATTACAAGGACTACCAATAGCACTGTCCTCTTTGAGGACTACTCCAAACACAGAAAGAAAAGATATCTCCTTATGAGATACTTTTTGGATCAATGCCAAAAACAGGTTTGTATTACCCACAGGCTTTGGATAAGTCCTATGGTACGCTGGATATGTAATAGGACTGCAAGGTCACCTTAATCAGTTGCATAACAAAATCTATGATTCACTTCCAGATCAATATGATCTTGAAGGAACACATACTTTACAACCAAGAGATTGGGTGATGCTTAAGAAGCACCAGAGGAAGAGCCTTGAGCCCAGGTGGTCAAGACCCCATCAGGTGGTGATGGTGACCCCAACAGCTGTAAAGCTTGAGGGCAAGAAGGGTTGGGTGCATGTGTCACATTGTAAGCACGTGCATAAGGCCATGATACCTGAGTAGCCAGGCTAGCTTAAGGGACAAAGCCTCGGAGGAGGCCTCAGATCATAGCAGGCGGTGCTTAGCAATAATATTGATTGTGTTCCTTTTTAAGTTTCCAGAATAAATCATCTGTGAGAAGGAAGATGAAAGCATGGCCAGGTGTCCTGATTATATTAGTCCTGGGCCCGGTGTTTGTGGGAAGCTAAACCTTCTTGAATAGGATGGCCCAATTACATAAGGTGATTTCTAATCAATTTAATCTCTCAGACTGTTGGATACATACTATGATTCCCCCTAGCGTATGTCACAAACCCATAATAGCTATGACAATGACAAGTCCTGGTTTATACCATGTTTTGTTTGTGAATCTGTTAACAGTATATTACTAACACTCTAAGGAAAAATAGTTAAGGAAGAGGATTTGTAATACAGGGTATGTCGGGCAAAAGAATAGGCATTATACTGAATGGGACAACTAGGGTAGGTATCACAGATTATTATCAGGAACCAGGTGAGATCCAGGTTGTTCTAAATGGGTGTATATAGTATATTAAACCAGATGTGTTGATGTAAAGAGGATTGCTCCAACTGTTTTAATGAAACCTTGAAGCAATCACCAAGGGCTTTGGATTTACCAGATGAGTGTAATGCATAAATAAACCACTGATATAGATGCAGAATTAAAAAGTGTTGTAGCAAGTCTTGCTTAGTCTTGCTTAATCCATAATATTTTGTGTGTGGACAGAAAGCAAGAAAAAGCTTTCCTCTCAAGGCCAATAGTATATCAGTATTTGGGGAAATGAGATGGCAAATAAAATAAATTGTTATGCAAGTGTCTAATGTAATGTTGGGTCATGTCTTAGAGTAGCGTTAAAAGATGAAACAGAGGAGTTAATAGAAATAAGAAGACAGATGATTGCGAGCCATGTGGGCCTAGGCATTCTATTTGTATCTAATAGAACCTACCTATATGGTTGATAATGAATTATGCCATAAATGCCCACTTGTCAGTAGCATAGGAATTACAAGATGTACATGATATCCTTAACCATAACTCAATCTTATCTGAGTGGGTTGGAGAGGTGTTGTCATGGACATCTTGGTTGGACCCATCTAATTGGTTTAAGGAAATGGTGAAATCTTTGAACCATTGAGATGGAATTATTGAAAATAGAAATAATTGCGTTACAAGTAATAATATGAATCCTGTGCTAGAAACTAAACTGGTGCATTTGAAAAAAATGACTAAAGGTTTAAATTTAAGAAAACCTCAGAAGGAAGTGAGATGATTACTCGTAACACCTGTGTCACCCACAACTCCTAAAGACCACGATGACTCTGTGGAAGATGTAAAGTCTCTGATGTCACTGAAGTATAAGTCCTCCTCCATTGCTGTCTGAAGTAAATTGGACTGGGCCTGCATTGGCTAATCTATAATCCACCAATAGCGGACTGACACAGTACCCGATCTACCCCAATTGTGCCGAAGAGCTCCAGGACTGGCTTAAAGCCCACAGAGTTAAAAAGAACATTATTGTTGGACATTTATATGTGTAGGGCACATTCTATAGCCATATGGTTAAAACATGGAAACATGGAGTTTCCAGAATAAAGGGTTAAAAATCTGGTGGATGGGCTGTAGCGAGAGTGACATTTTAGTTAGTAAAAATAATGCAGGGGAATATGCTGTGGATAAGAGAACACTTCCCAGACATGCACAGGAGTTAACTGGGAATGATACAGGACCGAATGCAACTGAGTAACACAGGGGGTGTCATTTTCTAGACAGGATTACAAGGATGGTTGCTGTATGCAACTCAAGGGTGACATGTGGGCCAAAGGCCAACTTTGCTTTTTAACAACCCCTTATATCTTTCTACTTTACCGCTTACATCAAGATTGCATGGTGTATGCAAGCACTGCTTAATGCTGAAAGCTGTATTTCTTTCATTAGGGACCTGTGCAGTGCTCTGCCCTCTCACTCTCTATTGTTTCTGGAATTTCATACCTGCAACCTACCTCCTGTACTCATATCTTAGCCGTTGCTGCTGCTGTAGCCCGCATGTTAAAACATATTCATACATTCCTAATATCTACAGCAACTATATGTAATCTCTTTGCAACTTATAAAATGGGTATAAAGGTCTTTGGACATGACCAGATGGTGTTTGTACCTTTTTCCCTGGGTCAACTTGTGCACAATTCAGACAATCCTGACAAAATTGTTTTGTCATTGTCTCAATACCTGTTGCCAACCACACAAAATTATATCAACCATCCCTTCTTTTGGCAACATGAGAGGGGAGATGCCCCATAGAACATAGAATGAGGGGCACAAGGTCTCCCATCCCCATGATGCTAAATACCTTTTTCATTTTTCTTTTTGAAATGCTGCATCCTTGAGTTTTCCCAATGTTTCCCCGTCAGGTGTGCCTTTCAAGAAACACATCCTTTTCATTTTTCCCCTCATCCATAGGAAACAGAGCAGACTTTTTCACAGCCTTATTGACTCTCTTGTTTCCTATAGTGATAAGATCATTCCCTTTAGTAAGGGCATTTACCTTCACTATTGTTATTGTTTGTAGTTTTTAAAGTGGAGTTCCACCCAAAAGTGGAACTTCTGCTTTAAGCCCTCCTTACCATCTTACATGCCACATTTGGCATGTCATTTTTTGGGGGGGGGAGTGTGTACCTTGTTTTGACAGGTACTTCCTGTCACACTAACTCCTTCCATCGCCTGGCCGCCTAGACGACGACTCCTCTCCTCCTAGGCGGCCCCTCCCTCCTGGCAATTCTGGGATGTGTCACAGGTCCCAGAAGATTGGCTGGCCAATAGGAACGTGCAGTGCGTGCCCGGTCCTGTAAGCCGGGCTGGGTGCTCACACTAGGAATGGCGGGGCCGTCGGGAGGAGGGGGGAGATGAGCGAGTGTTAGTAAAAAGGACTTAGCCAGTGTTCCTGGGCGTTTCCGCGGTGGTGCGCGCACCCCGTGCGCGTTTGCGCGCTCCCGTACGCACCCGCGTGCGAGCGCGCGCCGGAAACGGCACCTATTTAAACTCTGGACTTCCTGCAGTAAGTTGCTGCTCGTTCTACAGCATTCCAGACCTGTGGGCCTCAGCTCCCTACCTGTTCCTGTGTTTCACCTGTTTCCTGTTGACCCGGCTTGCCTTGACCTGTTGTCCGCTACCTGCATCGACCCCGGCTATCCAGACATCTTGCTCGTCGTTGAATGACGTCCTTCAGGTCTCAAATTTATC
>BLSH010104846.1:104747-118099 GCA_018402905.1 Glandirana rugosa | reverse complement strand
GCATTGACCATGTGCATGGGCAATGCCTTGAAGTACGCTTTTTTTAGGGGTTTCAGAAAAATGCAAAAGAAATTGTGCAGGTGTGAATTCTAATTGGGTTGCTGTCACTCTCAGGATCGTGTCGTGTACCAGCCTCCAGTAAGACTGGATCAGAGGGCAGTGCCACCAGATATGCAGAAACGTTCCCCTCTCGCCTCCACATCTCCAGCATGACTCTGAGATGGAGGGCATGTATTTGTGTATCACGTCAGGGGTTTTATACCATCTCGTTTGCAGCTTATACCCATTTTCTTGGGCATTGACGTTAAGAGAACCTTTGTGAATGTACAAGTAAATTTGGTCCCATTTTCGCTCGCTAATTTCTACTTCTAGGGTTCTCTCCCAAAAGGACCTTTCTGTCTTCGTGAGTGTCCGCGCCTCTCCAAACAGCGATGAGTATAGGGACGATATGACATGACTCTGGGGGGGGGCTGTGCTTGAGTGCAACATTTCAAACTTTGCCAGTCCAACGATCCCTCCTCTATCCCTCATTCCTCTTCCCATTTGGACCTATAGGGCAGGGTACCATTAGTTTCTTGGGAGTTTATAAGAGCATATATTTCTGAAGTAAGGGCCTTACCAAATCACTGTACTGGTACCTCGTTCCCGTCCCTGGAGCCGATGCGTGTGGCCAGCGGCCACGATGTCCGCCGGCCACCTGCGATCGTTCCATAGAGAGCCAGAACGGGAATCTTTCAACGTAAACAGATAGATCACCCGTTCTGTCAGGGGAATAGAGAGAGATAGTCGGTTCCTAGTACTGTCAGTGTAATTTTTACAGTAATCAGTGGCTATTTTTAGCTCTGATTTCTGTATAAATGTCTACTGGTCCCAAAAAAGTGTCAAAAGTGTCCGTTCTGTCTGCCACAATGTCGCAGTCCTGCTAAAAATCGATGATCACCGCCATTACTAGTAAAAAAAAAAGAATAATAAAAATGCCATAAATCTATCCCCTATTTTGCAGACGCTGTAACTTTTGCGCAAACCAATCAATTTAGGCTTATTGCGATTTTATTTTTTTATTTTTTACCAAACATATGTAGAATACATATTGGCCTAAACTGATGAAGACTTTTTTTTTTTTACATTTTTTTTTTGATATTATAGCAAAATGTTAAAAATATTGTTTTGTTTTTTTTTTCAAAATAGTAGGTCTTGTTTTGTTTATAGCACAAAAAACAAAAACCACAGAGGTGATCAAATACCACCAAAAGAAAGCTCTATATGTGGGGAAAAAAGGGACATCAATTTTGTTTAGGTACAGTGTTGCATGACCGTGCAATTGTCAGTTAAAGTGACGCAGTGCCGTATCGCAAAAAAATGGCCTGGTCTATAAGGGGGTATATCCTTCCGGAGCTAATATAGTTAATATAGAAAAAATAATAAACTATTAACTGTGTATTAGAATTCTACTGTGCATCATACTTTCAGTTAGTATATCCTATTTATTAAAAAAAATAGGTGCTTTTCTTCTACAGTTAATTACAGATGATAAGAACATTTCAGATATATGTGTATACAGAATACATACCAGCTTGGATAGAAGTTGCAAAGGCTGTAGGAAATGAAACAAAACATAGAAGCCACGATGGTCCACTTGCAACCGATTTTCTTAATGAGCAAAGGAGGCAGCAATAATGAAGAGAGACTAAGGAACACATACATCACGGACGTGTGGGGGAAGATGTAGATTTAACGTCACTGTTTTAAATAGTCACACCAATAACGGTGTGTGTGAACCGTAAAAATTGGTCACAAAAAAGGAGTGGAATGTCAGCGGCAGCCGACCAGTGCAACTATGATCCGGAAAGTAATCATTCAACATGAAGTCAATTAGCTTGACAGAATCATGGCATGTCTTGGATTAAATTGGTTACGGGTTGTGTGAATTAACAGGTATGCCGAATGTCACTATTAGCCAGTATGTCCAGACCAGAGATGACCAGATAGTCCATTAGACCAAAGTATGTGGACCTATGATCAAGAACTAGCAGTGTGAGCTAGAGAAATGGAGTGAATCGGGTGCAAGGTCAAATATAGGTGTAATAATATACATCCGGTAGGTGTAGCGCCGAAGCGCTTACTGCACTGATCAGTGGTGTTGTACTAACCAGTTGCACCGTCACTGTTAGGCAGTCTCATCTGTCATGGACCAGAGGTTTCATACCTTAAACATTCCGACCTTCCTGGACGTTCATTCCCTGGGTTCTTGATCACAGGTACCTGTGTGTGCCACTCGCCTTGATACGGCATGCATCAGGATGCGGGTACGTCTGCTGATTCCTGGAGTAATAGCACGTATATATGGTCCTGCTTCCTGATAGGAGGCGCTTGCTCTCCAAGCCTCACTCTCAGGCCGGGGACATGTTCAGGATCCGACAGTGTACGTAATCCCCTGCACGTCACAGAGCGTTGATGACGTCAACTCGTTTCGCTGGGCGTAGTCGCTTAGCTTCCTCTGGACGCCTTATGCGATGCGATTTTATTTTTTTATTTTTTACCAAACATATGTAGAATACATATTGGCTTAAACTGATGAAGACATTTTTTTTTTTTTTACATTTTTTTTTGATATTATAGCAAAATGTTAAAAATATTGTTTTGTTTTTTTTTTCAAAATTGTCAGTCTTGTTTTGTTTAAAAAAAACAAAAACCACAGAGGTGATCAAATACCACCAAAAGAAAGCTCTATTTGTGGGGAAAAAAGGGACATCGATTTTGTTTGGGTACAGTGTTGCATGACCGCGCAATTGTCAGATAAAGTGACGCAGTGCCGTATCGCAAAAAATGGCCTGGTCATTAAGGGGGTAAATCCTTCCGGAGCTGAAGTAGTTAATATAGAAAAAAATATAAACTATTAACTGTGTATTAGAATTCTACTGTGCATCATACTTTCAGTTAGTATATCCTATTTATTTAAAAAAATAGGTGCTTTTCTTCTACAGTTAATTACAGATGATAAGAACATTTCAGATATATGTGTATACAGAATACATACCAGCTTGGATAGAAGTTGCAAAGGCTGTAGGAAATGAAACAAAACATAGAAGCCACGATGGTCCACTTGCAACCGATTTTCTTAATGAGCAAAGGAGGCAGCAATAATGAAGAGAGACTAAGGGACACATACATCACACTAAGTGATGCAACACCAAGTCCTTCAATCCTATTGAGGCTACTCTGTATAAAAAAAAAATATATATATTTAATTTAATATATCATTTTAATTGTATTACTTTTTTTACCTAAAGGAGAAGTGTATTTGAAACTCTGCAGTGGTATAATGTAAAACAACCTTTCCATTGCTTAAGTGTCCTATATCAGTGGTTCTCAACCCTGTCCTCAAGTACCCCCAAGGGGCCATGTTTGCAGGTTTTCCTTTAGCTTGCACAGGTGCTTTAAATCAATCAATGGCTTGGTATTTTGGACAGCTACTTTATCTATGTTCTGTTCAGGTCCGCCTGTCTGTTTTTGAGGCAGACCTGAACGGATGCCACATTCTCCTATATGGAGCGGCGGATGTCAGCGGAGATATGTCCGCTGACATCCGCCTCTCTCCGATCCAATCCGTGGTCCGTAAAGTCCAACGGACGGAAACCCTATTTTTCCATCCGTCTGTGGATGACAATGGACAGATGGTCTGTTGTCAGCTGAATTTCCATAGAGGAGAGCGGCGCACTGACATATTCGTCTCTGCACAGTTTGCGGAGATGTGGCTCAGCGGGGATCAGAGGAGCGTTCCCCGCTGAGCAAAAACGGACCAGCAAACGGATAGCCCTGTGTGAAAAGGGCCTAAGAGAAATTCCCAAAACATGGCTTGTTGGGGGTACTTGAGGACAGGGTTGAGAACCATTGCCCTATATCACAGTATATAACAGATACAGTGCTTGATTTTACCACATATGAATATGTTATACCTGCTTTAAGAAACAGAGTATGTATTCTATCAATTAATCATTAGTTAATATTCTTATGTTGCGGTACCCCCAAAGGAGCTGCTGATTTATATGACTCGGGCCTCCCTCTGATTATCCTACAGCCAGTCACAACGGAATTTCACACTGTCAGGTGCACACACACAATCCTGCTCGTTACTCCTATGACCAGTCTATGGGATAATATTTTTTTTGATGCTTTATTGTAGAACTTGGATAGGAGAAGGGAATGGATGGGATACTCCAAGATAACTGTAACTTGAAAGTCCAGACCAGATGGAAAAGTCTCTAAACAGGTCTGCACATTCCAGGGTACACAAAACATCCCAAAGATGGAAATAAAGGAGAATCCATGTAGGAGTGGGAAAGAATGTACCAATATGTGTCCCCTTCACCAGCACACCTTCACTCACCTTATGGTAATGACCCCTGAATTTGACCCCTGAATGAATAAAGGTGGTCTGAAGGGCAGATACCCACTTTGCTCAGGTCAGGCTATTCACCAGGAGTCCAGAACGTCAAACTCAAGCGTCTCCATATGGCACATTCAAAACCCCATAAATAAAATAAATGAAATCTAAGTGCTCACATGTTCCAAGATAAAAGTTTGCATAACAAGACGCTATCAGTACGTCTGGAGATGACATCTCAGTGAGGCTCAGTTAGCATGTATGTGCCAACGAACAGCAGCCTCGTCCCCGCACGTGTTCCTTTGTAGTAACTTCCTCAGTGGGGCGTGGCTACAGCATCCTAACGTCACCTTTTTATGCATCTATTACCACAAGTGTTCACATAACCCCAGAAGTGGAAGTGTGACCCACGACACGTGACTTCCGGTCAAAGCTTCTCAAAGGGCATAGGAGACACAGCCGCTTCCGGTACCTGGGGGAAAATAACCACTGGCACCCCTACAGTAACTAGAAAATTGTGGACCAAAGAGCCCCACCAGGAATACTGAAAGGAAATCAGCACAAAGCCAGACCTCCTACAGCAAATTACAAACAAAAAAAGTATAAACAAACGGCGGCCGTTCCTGCCTGAGACATCTAGTGGTCATCAGGGGGAACTGTCCACCCAATTAGCTGCTGTTCAAGTTACCCACTGCAATACTGAGCTCACCAAAAATATGGACAATTAAAAACTACAAACAATATAATACAAAATCGAATATGCTATCATATCAAAAAATCACAGTACGTAATATTATGTGCATATAAAACCTATAAAAAATTATGTAATAAAATCACCAGACAATATATAAAACCTCATCTGTCAGAAATAAAACAATTTGAATCAAAATCAATATTGAGCCCCCCAGGAACTAAAGAGCCAATTTCATAAATCCACAAGGATTCTTTCTTACTCAGAGCTCGGACATGGTTCCCTCCTCTCCAGTGTTTATCCTCTTTATTAATCCCCCAAAACGACAAGTGTTGGGGGTTCCTGTCATGGTGGGTCCTAAAGTCTTTTGAGATGCTATGGGTACGTAAACCTTTGCGGATGTTATTCACGTGTTCTCTTATACACACCTTCAGGGTCCTAGAAGTATGGCCCACGTACTGGAGGCCACAGCTGCACTCCAGTGCATAGACCACGCCCTCTGAATTGCACTTGATGAAATTTTTTATGTCATAATGTTTACCTGTAACTGATGATACAAATTCTTTCCGTCTTCGGTTATTATGTTTGCAGGCTTTGCAGAACCCACAGGCGTAGAACCCATTAAGAAAGGTAAACAAGCGGTTTTCACTCACTTGTGGGGGGTCTACCACCCCGGGCGCTATGCGATCCCTCAAGATGGGAGCCTTTCTATAAACAAATTTAGATTCTGGGGAAGGACAGGGCCTAGGATGTTATCTTTAAGGAGAATGTTCCAGTGCTTGAAAATAATTCTCTTGAAACTCCTGTACAGGGCATTATAGTCCAGTATAAGACCATATTCCATCCCGGTGCTTTTCTTCCTATTAACAGGATTATTAGATAAGAGTAGGGAACGATCCATAGTGCCCACTTTTACCATTTCACTCTGGATCCGAGCCGCATCATAACCTTTTTGTATAAACCTGTTCGCCAGAGTTTTGGATTGTTCTACATAATCCGATGGAAAAGAACAGTTTCTAAGATGGATAAACTGTCCTTTGGGAATATTGTGGAGCCAGGACTGGAAATGGCAACTGTCTAATGGAATAAAGCCAACGGCTTCAAAAAGTAATCTATATATTGCCCCAGTCTTGATGATACAGATTTTATACCGGTAACTATGGGCCTGGAGATTTTCAAACAAGATGGCCATCTGAGAACACGGAATTATTTTAAGCCATCAGATCGCAATTGTTGCCATTTCCAGTCCTGGCTCCACAATATTCCCAAAGGACAGTTTATGCATCTTAGGAGAAACTGTTCTTTTCCATCAGATTATGTAGAACAATCCAAAACTCTGGCGAACAGGTTTATACAAAAAGGTTATGATGCGGCTCGGATCCAGAGTGAAATGGAAAAAGTGGGCACTATGGATCGTTCCCTACTCTTATCTAATAATCCTGTTAATAGGAAGGAAAGCACCGGAATGGAATATTGTCTTATACTGGACTATAATGCCCATTGCAGGAGTTTTGAGAGAATTATTTTCAAGCACTGGAACATTCTCCTTTAAAGATAACATCCTAGCCCTGTCCTTCCCCCTAAACCTAAATTTGTTTACAGAAAGGCTCCCACCTTGAGGGATCACATAACGTTCGGGGTGGTAGACCCCCCACAAGTGAGTGAAAACCGATTGTTTACTTTTCTTAATGGGTTCCACGCCTGTGGGTTCTGCAAAGCCTGCAAACAATGCAAACATAATAACTGAAAACGGAAAGAGTTTGTATCATCAGTTACAGGTAAATATTATGACATAAAAAATTTAATCACGTGTAATACGGAGGGGGAGGTCTATGCACTGGAGTGCAGCTGTGGCCTCTAGTACGTGGGCCATACTTCTAGGACCCACAAGGTGCGTATAAGAGAACACGTGAATAACATCCGCAACGGATTACGTACCCATAGTGTCTCAAAACACTTTAGGACCCACCATGACAGGGACCCCTGCCACTTGAAGTTTTGGGGGATTGAAAAGTGGGTAAACACTGGAGAGGAGGGAACCATGTTTGGGTTATGAGTAAGAAAGAATCCTTGTGGATTTATGAAATTGGCTCTTTAGTTCCGGGGAGGCTCAATATTGATTTTGATTTAAATTGTTTTATTTCTTACAGATGAGGTTTTATATATTGTCTGGTGATTTTATTACATCATTTTTTTATAGGTTTTATACACACATAATATTACGTACTGTAATTTTTTGATGTGATATCATATTCGATTTTATATTATATTGTTTGTAGTTTTTAAAGTGGAGTTCCACCCAAAAGTGGAACTTCTGCTTTAAGCCCCCCTTACCATCTTACATGCCACATTTGGCATGTCATTTTTTGGGGGGGGAGTGTGTACCTTGTTTTGACAGGTACTTCCTGTCCACACTAACTCCTTCCGTCGCCTGGCCGCCTAGACGACGACTCCTCTCCTCCTAGGCGGCCCCTCCCTCCTGGCCATTCTGGGATGCGTCACAGGTCCCAGAAGATTGGTTGGCCAATAGGAACGCGCAGTGCGTGCCCGGTCGTGTAAGCCGGGCTGGGTGCTCACACTAGGAATGGCGGGGCCGTCGGGAGGAGGGGGGAGATGAGCAAGGCTTCAGGCGCAGCCATCACTGGACCACGAGACAGGTAAGTTTCTGTTTATTAAGAGTCAGCAGCTACACTTTTTGTAGCTGCTGACTTTTAATAAACTAAAAAACGTGTGGAACTCTGCTTTGATTGTCCATATTTTGTGGGTGATTTGAACAACAGCTAATTGGGTGGACAATTCCCCCTGATGACCACTAGATGGCGCAGGCAGGAACGGCCGCCGTTTGTTTATACTTTGGACTTTTTTTGTTTGTAATTTGCTATAGGAGGTCTGGCTTTGTGCCGATTTTCCTTTCAGTATTCCTGGTGGGGCTCTTTGGTCCACAATTTTCTAGTTAATGGTGCCAGTGGTTATTTTCCCCCAGGTACTGGAAGCGGCTGTGTTTCCTATGCCCTTTGAGAAGCTTTGACCGGAAGTCACATGTTGTGGGTCACACTTCCGCTTCCAGGGTATGTGTACACTTGTGGTAATAGATGCATAAACATGTGAGGTTAGGATGCTGTAGCCACGCCCCACTGAGGAAGTTACTACAACGGAACGCATGCGGGGGCGAGGCTGCTGTTTGTTGTCACCTACATGCTAAATGAGCCTCACTGAGCTGTCATCTCCAGACGTAATGATAGCGTCTTGTTATGCAAACTTTTATCTTGGAACATGTGAGTTTTAAATTGTCTTATTAAAGCTTTCTTGTTATTCAAACAGAGAGCACTTAGATTTAATTTATTTTATTTATGGGGTTTTGAATATGCCATACGGAGACGCTTGAGTTTGACATTCTGGACTCCTGGTGAATAGCCTGACCCGGGCAAAGTGGGCATCTGCTCTTCAGAGCACCTGGTAATTCAGGGGTCATTACCATAAGGTGAGCGAAGCGAGTGGTGTGCTGGTGAAGGGGACACATATTGGTGCATTCTTTCCCACTCCTACACGGATTCTCCTTTTATTTCCATCTTTGGGACGTTTTGTGTACTCTGGAATGTGCAGACCTGTTTAGAGACTTTTCCATCTGGTCTGGACGTTCAAATTACAGTTTATGGTCATTTGCGCAGCACATTTTTATGAACTTAGTCGTTGGAGATTGTGTGGATTGTCTCATGTGCTAGCAGCATTTATGTTTCATTAATGTCAAAAATATTTTTTTTGTGCTGATTGCCTCATTTTAATACTCCAAGATAACTGACTCCAAGCGAGGACAACTTCTCCCTATCTCTATACAATAGACTGTCAGTTACACTACGTAGCAAACTGGTCTCAGTGATGCAGGTAGCAGGCTGATTCCAGTGAAGCAAGTAGGAAGTTGACTCCAGTGGCACAATTAACAAACAGGATCAGAGGACGTCCCCCTCTGTCAGCTTTAAAGGAACTCTGGGCTGTGGCTTCAGCAACTTCAGCTAGGCCTCGACCTGGCCCAGCATCTGGCAGCCTCCTAGATAGGCCTCAAGCCTAGAAGCCAGGAGCTGAACACACAACTCCACCCCTTAGGTCTGGGTGGGCTGTAACTCTTGACCTTGAGCCCATATGCTCCTTTTTATATAAATGTGTTCACCTAAAATGCAGTGGGGCACCTCCCCTGCTAATTGGTCAGAACTACATCCATATACACTTGCTGTCACTGGCTGGGTTTTCCTCCCATTGTCCAATAGGGACCCATACTACTGGACAGCACAAAAACTTTCCAAACCACATGAATCAGATCCAGAGCCCACTGAGCAGACTTTACTCAAATCAAGGCTCTCTGATAAGCAGACAGCATCTAAATGTACCTATCTGCTCTCCTGCTAAGTAGAAAAAGCCAAAAACGATATACACTTACTACCACCCAAACTCCACTTATAATGTTTGTAACTCCTAAAAAGATGGCAGCTTCTGCAGCTGTGTAAACAATGTGAGGAATTAGCTCAGCAGCAGGTTGTGCATGACACCCTGGATGAGTTCACATCATGGTTTAAAAGGCCTAGCAAACTTGCAGGATCTTGGTAAACCACAAGTGTGTTTTATTTATAAAGTCTGTGTCCACAAAGCCCACAGGAATCAAAAGAGAAGAATCAAACAAAACCAGAAAATAAATCCTTGCCACACTGGGCGGCTAATTACAAACATTGCATACTAACTACCTCTCCAGGAGCAACCTACTGCTGCCCAGGCACCTGAGTGTCACACAGAATAAATCATAGTGCTTAGTTACACAGACTTAAAGTGGTGTTCCAGTCGTTTTTAAGTTTATTAAAAGTCAGCAGCTACAAAAAGTGTAGCTGCTGACTTTTAATAAATACACACTCACCTGTCCCACGGTCCAGCGATGCGGCCCCCCGAAGCCTCGCTCAGGTCCCACTCCTCTCCACGGCACCGTCATTGCAAGTGTGGGCACCCAACTGTGACAGCTTGTGGCTTCACAGCCGGGGTCCGCACTGTGCATGTGCGAGTCCCACTGCGCCTTCTCAGTGGCCGGGCAATCTTATGGGACCTGTGACGTGTCCCAGAGATTGTAGGGAAGGAGAGAGACAGGAGGAGTCGCCTAGGCGGCCGAGAGGAAGTGGGAGCTGGGTACCTTTCAAAACTAGGTACCCACTCCCCCCCCAAAAAATGACACGTCAAATGTGGCATGTAAGGGGGCGAGGAGTGCTTAAAGCGGAAGTTCCACTTTTGGGTGGAACTCCGCTTTAATATTACCATCCAAGCAAGTTGCTGCATCCTACTCTGTCCTGCACAGAGATCTGGTTCCAGGATGGAGCATGCCCCCTAAGCAGCCTGGGAGTTTTATAGAGCACAGAATACTCAGACCTGCTTCAGTTGAGCTCATTAACCCTTCAGTAAGCCAGCAAGCTCACCACACAGCAAAAAATACTGTCTGTATATTGCTTGAATCTGGGACCAAATATATCTCCCATCCTGGATACAGCAGGTCATTTTTTTCTTTTTTTCTTACCAAGTTACTCAAAATCATGTTTTTGCTTTTGAACTGAATTCTAGGAGCCCACATTACAAGCACTTCTAAGTGTACTGGATATTAATGTAATATTTGTTTATGCTTGATAAGATATTCATTGTGTCTAAAGAATGAAAGGAAAAGAGGGCAAAGCAGTTTCAACCCCCCCCCCCCCCCCCTTTTCCTAATGGGATCGTGAGAGCGGAGTTTCTAGCTCCCCGTAGTTCAAAAAATGCAGGAATGGTCCCAATTGGCTCCTGCAATCTGTGAGAGGTCATGTGAGACCTCCTGCTCTCTAGCTCCCTTATCGCCTCCTCCCATGCTCTCCTCCAGGATTTCACCAGAGCTTCTCCCATCCTTTGGAACACTCTACCCCAATCTGTCCAACTGTCTCCTAATCTATCCATCTTTAGACGATCCCTGAAAACCCTTCTTTTTAACCACTTCAAGACCGCCCGCCGTTATTATACGGTGGCAGTCTGAAGTGGAATACCGTTGTTATGGTAGCAGATATGAATTGTAATGTGTTACTCTCGCGCTCCCACTAAGACAATAATTAATTTGTACTTAAATGATATTAAATATTAAATCATTGCTGTGGCAGCTGCAATCGCTAAATAGTTATCCGTTGCTTATTATACAAGATTAAAAATAAAAAATGTGCTCAGCGCTACCAAAAGTGAATAAAAAAATATATTGTTGCGTTCATATATGCTTCACATGCGTTTTTTAGATCTATTGCTTTTTTGAAACATAAATAATTAGGCAAAGTGCTCAGCACTTATCACAGGTGTGCAGACATTCAAACAAATTGTGTCATATGATAGCCTACATTCATTAGTAGATTTGACAATATATCATGCATAAATTAGTAGTGACTATTGTGTTCAAAACTCTGTGCCACATATAAATCAAACGCTGTGTCTCAAGGCTGGACACAATTTGTGCAATTAGTAACCCTGCATGTGCTCAAATAATTCTCATTAATTAATGTGTCTCAAAGCTGGACACAACTTAGCTAAAGCATAAATTCCACAAATCAGAATATACAGTGTATCTATTAATGTGCATAACAAAAATGTCTCTTTAAAGTCTTTCATTTGTTTTTGTGCCTTCTTAAACTTCTTAAAAGTTTATTTAAATAAAACACATAAAGAACTCACGTTCGTAGGGCGTGAGCGGAGGTGTCCGGAAGTGACGAAAGTTAAAGTGACGAGTTTGCTGCTCATGGAGAGGTGTCATTTTTTAGGATTTTAAATGTGAGTTCTTTATGTGTTTTATTTAAATAAACTTTTAAAATTATATCACACCACGGAGCTTTTCAATTCTTCTCCTATACATGCTGAGAACAAAATTAGAAGTATAAGCTCGGAGGAACCAGGCACACCATAGGAGGAAGGAGAGCTCCATTTAGGAGCATAGACAGACCTCTGGGGGAGAAACACTACCATCACATCATCACAGCAAAGAAACCTTTACGTGCTAAGGCCCTAGCACTCTCAGGTGAGAGGCTAGAGCACAAAAAGTTGGCACAGAGCGGATTACAGTCACAAAAATTAATTCCAGTGAACATCACAAAATATCACTGTTTTTGGTGGAAGGATACCAGATTTAAAAAGGCACAAAAACAAATTAAAGACTTTAAAGAGACATTTTTTGTTATGCACATTAATAGATACACTGTATATTCTGATTTGTGGAATTTATGTTTTAGCTAAGTTGTGTCCAGCCTTGAGACACATTAATTAATGAGAATTATTTGAGCACATGCAGGGTTACTAATTGCACAAATTGTGTCCAGCCTTGATTTATATGTGGCACAGAGTTTTGAACACAATAGTCACTACTAATTTATGCATGATATATTGTCAAATCTGCTAATGAATGTAGGGTATCATACGACACAATTTGTTTGAATGTCTGCACACCTGTGATAAGTGCTGAGCACTTCACCTAATTATTTAAGCTTTAAAAAAGACATAGATCTAAAAAACGCATGTGAAGCATATATGAACGCTACAATATATTTTTTTTATTCACTTTTGGTAGCGCTGAGCACATTTTTTTATTTTTACCTATGGTAGCAGATAGCTATCTATTTTTTCAGGCGGAGATTCCACGTCTGATAAAAGTGGTCGTAGCACTTTTATCAGTGGCGGGAGAGGTGCCCCCCCCCCTCCCGCAGCTTTCCGGTCATCTCCGCCGTTTACCTGACCCACCAGCAGTGGCGGAGATGATCGTGTCCGTCCCCCCCAGTGTCCGTGAGCCGTTCACCGGGCTCCATAACATGGCTGGGTGGAAGCGACGTCACAAGTCACTTCCGCCCAATGGTCTTAAAGGGCCCAATTTTTTTTTTTTTTTTGCATTTAAGTGTAAATATGAGATCTGAGGTCTTTTTGACCCCGGATCTCATATTTAACCGCTTGCCGACGGCTGATCGGCAATTGACGGCGACAATGTGGCTCTGTAACGCGAATCGCCGTCATACGACGGCGGCCGCGATACAGAGCCACTGTGAGCGCTTTTTTTTTTTTTTAACCCGGGAAATTCTGGTAACCCGCCTTCACTGAACACTGCAGCGAAGGTGGGTCGGTACAATACCTCGGGCCACTTGCCGAGTGCCTGTGACCCCCCCTGCCTGTGCTAGTAGAGGCGGTGACGACCACCCAGTCCATTTGCCGCCTCTACTGGCCTTTCGACGCCCTCCCCCCCCCCCGTGGAGAGGGCGGTGA
>BLSH010104846.1:10853-22111 GCA_018402905.1 Glandirana rugosa | reverse complement strand
GAATTGACGCTATCGTCAATTTCAGTTGCTGATGATAAATTTCCCCAAAAATCAGTATCACTCAATTCTGCAAATCATTCTTATTTACTATCGCTGTTTTCTAGCCGATCAAAAACCACTTTTGACGCAAAGGGACACTTTTTGGTTGCTATGGACATTCTCATGTTTCCAGGCAGAAAGAATGACATTTATTATATAAAAGTGCATGCAGGGCTCTGGGCAAACCACTAGGGACAAAGGGGGTGTGAAATGTTTTCATACAGTAATGTAATACGATAAGACTATAAGATTACAGTGTACTGTATGTACTGTGTGTGTTTAACTTTTTGAATTTCCCGCCGGTCTCCGTCCCCGTGCGACGCGACGCTCGCAGGGAACGGAGCCCGGCACACAGGAATCATCTGGCCGCGGGGAGACACGCTGACACCGCGGGAGGACATCGCTGGATCCAGGGGACAAGGTAAGTAACATTGCCTGGATCCAGCGATGCAATCCCGAGTGTGGCTCGGGGTTACCGCTCTTGGTACTGAAATTCCACCCTGAGCCACACTCGGGAATACCGCCAGGGAGGTTAAAGCATCTGACCACACCAAGATCAGTGTGATAAGATGCTTTCCCAATTTCCCAATGGCGCGGTTTATATCCAGCAAAACCAAAGTCACAAAATGCTTGTAGCTTCCAGTTTCTTAGGCCATAGAGATGATTGGAGCCATTGTGGTCTCCAATCAGCTCTGTGGTCAACCACCGGCTGCATTCTCGGGTTCCCCGGTGGTAAAGGAGAGCCCGAGAAAACCATGGAAGACGACGGGGGTGGGACGTTCCCTCCCACTGTTTGTAAAAGCGGCTAATTAGCAGCTAGGATTGCATTCACATGAAAGCCGACCGCCTGCTGAAAAGAACAATATCTAGATGATACCTAAACCTGCAGACGTCATTTCAGTATAACCACTCATCACTCAGTACATCGCTGGTCCTTGTTGAGTATATATTGTAACGTTCTTTTTTTTTCCCATGCAGCCTGTGGGTTAAATGAAAAAAGAGAACCTAACAGATTCCTCCATTCATAGTTACATAGTAGGTAAGGTTGAATAAAGACAACAGTCCATCTAGTCCAACCTGTGTAGGTGTGTGTGTGTGTGTGTGTGTGTGTGTGGAAAAATAATTTCCCATATCCCCTTAAATTGTTTTAGTTAAGATGCACATCCAAATGTCTTTTAAAACTATCCATATTTTCTGCCAACACCACCGATTGTGGAAGAGAGTTCCACATCCTTACCGCCCTGACATTGAAAAACCCCCTATACACCTTAAAGCGGAGTTCCACCCAAAAGTGGAACTTCCGCCGATCGGATTCCTCCCCCCCTCAGGTGTCACATTTGGCACCTTTCGGGTGGGAGGGGTGAGAGGACAAAGATAGGTGTCCTTTTCTCCACATCTGGGCGCTCAGGCCGGCGGACACTGTCGTCAGCAGCCCGGCTCCCTCCTCCCTTCTCGCTCTGCTACTGGCCGCAGGGCGAATAGCAGAGCACAGCAGAGCCTCACACATGAGCAGTAGGGCTTCCGGAAGCTGTAATGCTACACTGCCGGGTTCCCTTACCCACAATGGCTGCGGCAGCACCCAACAACTGTTGGAAACATCAGCTGTGGTGCCGACATCACTGGACTCCAGGACAAGTAAGTGTCCTATTATTATAAGTCAGCAGCTATAGTGTGTGTAGCTACTGGTTTTTAATTTTTTTCATTCTAGGCGGACCTGGCTGACTTCCATTTTAAGGTTAAGCCGCTTCTATTCCAGCCTCATTATGTAGCTCCGTGTCCACTTACACTCCCTGGGACTGTAAACTTTCATTCTTATGCTGGGATCACCATTGAGATATTTGTATATCGCAATAATGTCCCCTCTTAAAGCGGTTGTATACTTGCAAAAAAAACAAAAAAAAAAAACAAAACAAAAAAAAACCTGTAAGGCCAAGGCATAATGAGCTAGTATGCACCGCATACTAGCTCATTATGAAATTCTTACCTTAGAAAGAAGCTCCAATTGGTCCGCTCGGTCTCCGCAGAGGGAGCTGACATCTACCCTCGGGGGATCCTTCCGGGTTCGTGGCTCTGGCGCTGTGAGCGGCCGGAGCCCCGGGAGCTCCTTTTTCTGCTGGACTTTCCGGCAAGGTCCGGCATTATGCGCCGACCCTTCGCTGGGACCTCGCGGTGCATGCGCCATGTTGTCAGCAGCTGTATGAAGGGCGAATATCTTCTAAACCGTACAGGTTTAGAAAATATTAATTTTACCTATAGGTAAGCCTTATTATAGGCTTACCTGTAGGTAAAAATCAGTAAAAGGGGTATACAACCGCTTTAAGCGTCTCTTCTCCAGGGAGAATAGGTTTAGCGCTGGTAGTCTTTCCTCATAAGTGAGGTCCCCCAGTCCCCTTATTAATTTAGTTGCCCTTCTCTGGACTCTCTCTAGCTCCAGCATATCCTTTCTGAGGATTGGTGACCAGAACTGGACAGAATACTCCAGATGCGGCAGAACCAGAGTCGTATAAAGTGGCAGAATAATCGTTTTATCCCTGGAGTAAATTCCCCTTTTAATGCATGCTAGAATTCTGCTGGCTTTGGTACCCGCGGCTTGACACAGCATGCTATTGCTCAGTCCGTCTTCTTCTAGGACCCCTAGATCAATCTTTATCCATTCTGGAAGCCCCTAGAGATTCTCCTCCCCAAAGGAGTGACTTGCATTTATATTTTTACTCCCCAAGTGCATTACCTTACACTTACCAGTATTAAACTTAATTTGCCAAGTAGTTGCCCACCCCATTACTTTATTCAGGTCCTCTTGTAAAGTTTCTATATCCTGCTGTGTTGTTATTGCCCTGCATATTTTTGCATCATCAGCAAACACTGAGATCGAGCTATTTATCCCATCCTCTAGGTCATTTATAAATAACAAACAGAATTGGTCCCAGGACAGAGTCCTGGGGTACCCCACTAACCACTGTAGACCATTCTGAGTATATGTTATTTATCACAACCCTTTGGACACGCCCCTATAGTCAGTTTTCTATTCAAGAACAAACCCTATGGTAAATACCAACAGACCTCAGCTTGTAGATTAAGCTTTTGTGGGGGAATGTATCAAATGCTTTTGCAAAATCCAGATACACCACATCCACCGGCCTACCTTTGTCCAGGTAGGAGCTTACGTTCATATTGATCTGGTGGTGGTATGCCCACCATTAGTAAACCGCCCTGCATCCACCCACTTCTAATGATAAGCATACATGCACCATTCTTTTTTTTGATTAGCCCAAGGGCTGATCAAAAAAAAAAGAAACTAACAGATTCCTGTTTTTTTTTAAAACTGTGGTGGTAAAATCACCTCCTACAGCGCTGGAATCACGGATTTATGTACCGTGAGAGTGAACCCTGTTGCTGTCAAAGAAAATAAATCTGTGCTGCAGCTGAATGGCGTACCTGCAAAACAAACAAAGGTTAACAGTAAATCACAGTAACAGTACAGTAAAACAGTAAGACATACCTACAAAGCAAACACAATAAAACATTACACTCTATACATATGCTAAAAAAAAACACACACACAAAAAGGAGGTGAAAGTTTTTGACTTTTTATGTCCAGCACACTGTTTGCATGTGCCAGTACCACAGGTAAATGATCCAGTGGCACTAAGCCATGTGCGTGAAGGTGAATGCGCCACTTACTCTAGACAGTATAATCAAGTAGTGGCCATAGTGAAGAAGTGTCTTCCCATTCTGTATGCAGATATAACACTATGGGGGTCATTTACTATAGCGCGATTCTGCCTTCGCGCAAATTTTAACACGCAGAATCGGAATGGAATTCACTAAAGCCCTGAGGGAGAAAATACTCTCAGAATCAAATTCACTATAGCGCCCAGACAGCAGTGACTGGCTAAAAAACTAGTCGTGGTAGAAGCAAGGGAATTGCACATGGAAATAATGTTTAGAGCATGATATGATCACCTAAATGGTTCTTAAAAATGTAGTATCTTGTTTAATGATGATCTGTTTTTAAATTGTTTAACCACTTCACCTCCGGAAGAATTTCCCAGTTTAGGACCAGAGCACTTTTTGCGATTCGGCACTGCGTCGCTTTAACTGACATTTGCGTCCTTTTTTTCCCAGAAATAGAGCTTTCTTTTGGTGGTATTTGATCACCTCTGCGTCATTTCTGATCACCGCTATAAACAAAAGAAGAGCAACCATTTTGCAAAAAAAAACGAATTTCTTGCTTTTTGCTAAAATTCAAATCCAAAAAAAAATTTAAAAAGACATTTTTTTTCACCGGTTTTGGCGGTTTTATATTCTTCCTCATATTTGTGATAAAAAAAACGCAATCGGCGTTTATTGATTGGTTTGAGCAAAAATGGCCCGCGTGAGAATTCATTTCTGGGGTTTTTATTTTTTTTATTTTTTACTAGTAATGACAGCGATCTGATTTTTAGTGCTACTGCGATATTGCAGCGGACATGTCGGACATTTTTGACACTTTTTTGGGACCAATGACATTTATTCAGCAATCAAAAATTTAAATGTCCACTGATTACTGTATAAATGTCATTGGCAGTGAAGGGGTTAACCTGCAGGGGGAGATCCTAGGGGTTAACTGTGTTCCCTGGGTGTGTTCTTACTGTGGGGGGTTGGGCTACCATGGGCATGAGAGATCTAACTGATCCCAGTGACAGGGATCAGTAGATCTCCAATGCCCGCACTGTCAGAATGGGGAACCGCCGTGTTTACATCGGCGGTTCCCTGTTATTTGCCTGTGGTCACTCATCGCGGTTCGCTGGCAGACATCGGGTCCACCTGAGCCGCGGGCACACTCCTCAGAAGTGTGGCGCACGCGCCCCCTAGCGGCCATTCGCAGATCGCCGTCTTTTTACGGCGATTCGCGGCCAGCGTCCACACTGCCGCCGTAAATATGCAGTAGGCAATGTGGAACTGGTTAAAAAAGTGATATATAACCTTAAATATCATTGATAGTCTGAAAAGAGCCAAATTCCCCCTTTTATCCTGACTATTCATCAGCACAACTGAGCATGCTCAGACAAGAATATTCCGTCATTTTAACTCCCATGCCTTTTTTAGAGGGCGCTATAGTAAATTCGTGCTTGGCTAATATGCCTTCTTGAGAAGGCGAATTCACGCTATATAGCTCAATGTATGTTTCAGCCATTGATTCTAATGGTACAATTGTAACTTCCCTAAAGCAATCCTTTTCATGTTGAGATGAAATGTATCTTTCTCTCAAACAAATTGTCCCTGCAACAATGTTGCTATTTCATCATCTAATTTGTTTTTAAGAATGTTATGTACAATCTCATGTTTTTCTCTGTCTTTTGCTTGTTGCTGTCCATCTCAAAAATATTTTCCTAAACTCACACGACAAAGCACAAACAATACCATTGCTGTTGCAATAATATCACTGTTCTACACTTCAAGCACCACCAAATAAAAAGAATAAAATCCAGACTAATGTAATTCCAACACCTATATGTGCAAAGAAATGCAGTATATGTGTATTTATGTGTATTTATGTGTAGGAGGGTTGCACACTTGGCAGACTGGTGGCTAACAGCTTAATGCTTCTACCTAGCAACATAGAGATTCTGGGTTTGCGTCCTGAGCATATCACTTCATGTAGAGAGGTTTCTGTTCTTATAACGCATGTTCTTACCAAAATGATGTCTAAATGTAGTATTTATGTGTAGGAGGGTTCCACCACTATTGAAAATTGTGTCACATGTTTTCTATGGACAAGGACTATAATCAGCCTTAACATTTCCCATCCAGCAATTATTGCAGCTTCTTACCAAGCCAAATGCCCCAAAATGAGAGATGGTCTATAGCAGAATGCTCACAGTACTGAGCCATAACAAACCTTCAAAACATATGGCATATGCCAGAAACAGGTTGTTCAATGGTTATCCAGCCTTCCACAGTACATCTGCATTGGTTCATTTATTGCAACCCTGAGACTTAGGACTGTTTGACATCACAGCAATGGATGCTCCATGGACGCTCCATGAATGTGGCTAAGGGCTTAGCACTTCTGCTGAGCAAACCTGGGGTTCATAGGTTCAAATCCCAAACATGCTGCATCCTGTAGAAAGGCTGTCAGCTCTTCCTGTGTTGTTAAACATAACTCATGTGATTCCCCAAGTTTTATATAAATGTAGCATTTATGCGGACGAGGGTTTCACCACCATTGCAAATCTTGCACAATGTGCGATCTTGCCAAAAGTATTGGGGCGCCTGCCTTTATACACACATGAACTTTAATAGCATCCCAATCTTAGTCTGTAGGGTTCAAATTTGATTTAGCCAAGCCTTTGCAGCTATAGCAGTGCAGGGACCTTTTTTTCCCCGCACCAGAATCAGATCGCATGGGTGTTCTCACTCCTGCGATCCGATTCCTATCGGAATCCACAGTTAGCACGCGATCTATGAACCAATCTGAGGGTGTCATTAATATTGTACTGACACCCGCAGCGGTTCACAGAAGGCAGTGTGAACTGCCTGTGGGAGAGGTGCGATGCAGGAACCGGTGCTGAAATCGTGCTGGTTCCTGCATCACACCAATGTGAACCTGGGCTAAGGCCGCTTTCACACTTGTGCGATCTGAAAGTCGCATGACTTTACCGCGATTTGCCACAATTTTGTAACGTGATTTTGATGTGACTTGAAGCAATAGCTGTGTAATTCTGAGGTCTATGGACCTCAAGTTGCTTCAAAGTCAGACTACTTTGAATTCGCACAGATATGAATGGTGCTCATTGGAAATTATCTTCAGGCTCCTTTCACACTTGTGTGACTTTTCCTGCGACTTGGGACTGCAAAGTCACATGACAAGCCGTTCCCAATGATTTTCAATGAGTACCATTCATATCTGCGTGACTTCAAGTTGCAGTGACTTCAAAGTAGTCCCTGCACTACTTTGGTCCGACTTTGATGCCACTTGAGGTCCATAGACCTCAGGATTACACAGCTATTGATTCAAGTGACATCAAAATCACTGCAAAACATTGCGGCAAATTGCTGTATAAATGCACAAATTTCAAGTCGCACAAGTGTGAAAGAATAACCCCTGAAAAACAACCCCACACCATAATACCCCCTCCTGATTTGCACCAGTGCACAAAGCAAGGTCCATAAAGACATGGATGAGTGAGTTTGGGGTGGAGGAACTTGACTGGCCTGTACAGAGTCCTGACCTCAACCTGATAGAACACCTTTGGGGTGAATTAAAGCGGAGACTGCGAGCCAGGCCTTCTCTTCCAACATCAGTGCCTGACCTCACAAAAGTGCTTTGGGAAGAATGGTCAAACATTCCCATAGACACACTCCTAAACCTTGTGGACAGCCTTCCCAGAAGAGTTGAAGCTGTTATAACTGCAAAGAGTGGGCCAACTCAATATTGAACCCTACATACTAGGACTGGGATGCCATTAAAGTTCATGTGTGTGTAAAGGCAGGCGTTTTGACAATATCGTGTGGGCTAACACATTGGCAAATTGTAAGTGTTCTTGTTTATCAGGTGCAATCACTTTGAGTTAGGCAGACATGAAGAGACAGATTGAATGACACTGGTGGGCTTGTACTTCCATTGGGCGTGTCGGTGTGCTAACAATACAACCTATGTTATATAATTGACTGCATTAGGGGAGGTTGGTTTGCCCTGCGAAGAGGCAGTGTTATTTGCTGTGGTTTTTGGAGGAGTAGGGCTGATATTGTGCATAATGACAAATGCCTCACTTTGGCTGTTTGTTGAAATTCTTGTGCATTTTGTCCATCAAAAGTCTGGCTTTGCTGTCAATGCTGTGTATTGTTGCTGTCTGACCATGCATTCACGGTTTGGGAGCATCTGCTGACCTTCTACTCTTTGATCTCATTGCTTAATCTTGTACACAGAAATGCATCTTTCAGCAGAACCGTCACCAATGTATGTGTGTGGAATGTGGCGCGATGGGTAGTCATGTTTGGAATATACGTCTTTTTAATATTTTGTGTTTTTTTAAGAATGACTGACTGTTTTTTGTAATTTGGTATAATCTTGCAGCTAAACATTTGTTGGTGGTTGGTGTCTGCTAAACACTGTGAAATTAAAGCTATGTCCACTATAAGACTTGGGAAAATTTTAGATTGTAAGCTCCTATGAGCAGGGCCATTAGATCCCAATTGCTAAATGTTTGTCTAAATGTACCACCTAATATACTAATGCCACTAAATGAATGTACTTAATTGTGTTACTGCTGTGCAACTAAATGTAAATTCTGGAGCTATTTTTTTTTAAATTTGTTTTGGGGGAGCTGGGTTTGGGGAAGTGAACCGTCTTGCTAATGACAAATTATGAGAAGGTGTAATCGTGGATTAAAAAAAACCTAACCTCTTCAGCACACCTGCAAGTAAATGATAAAGGTTGTTTAACCCCTTCCCGCCGATAGGACATCCTGGACTTTGAGGGGTGATATCTGAACGGTGCCAGCAGCTACAGGCACCGTTCAGATATCATTCTTTCCGGTCGGCAAATCCCTACACCATAAGAATGATCATAGCAGCAGCAGTTCAGCCACTTGATCATTCTTGTAGGCAGCGGGAGGGGACGTCCCCCCTCCCACCGCCATTCGGTGCTTCTCCCGTGCCGCCCGTGCGATCGGCGTCAGGGAGAAGGAATCCGTCGCCGCCGGATGATTGTCAGGGAGAGGACTGATGACCATCTGGTCACCAGTCATCTCTATGACCCTCGGAGGCCCTGGCGCGATGTTATGACATCACGTCCGGGCCGGTTTTAGTAAACAAAGCCGTGATCATGGCTGGAAAGGCCGGGATCGAAAATTTTTTTCTGATCTCAGTCTTTCCAGCCTGCAGGAGAGATGTGAGGTCATATTGACCCCATATCTTTCCATAAAGAGGACCTGTCATGCACCATTCCTATTACAAGGGATGTTTACATATCTTGTAATAGGAATAAAAGTGATCAAAAATTAGAGAGACAGTGTAAAAATAAAAAATAAAAGTAAAATAAATAATAAAAAAAATGAAAGTCCCCCCGTCCCCACATGCTCGCGCGCAGAAGCGAACACATACATAAGCCCCACCCACATATGTAACCGGTGTTCAAACCACACATGTGAGGTATCGCCGCATGCGTTAGAGCGAGAGCAACAATTCTAGTACTAGACCTCCTCTGTAACTCTAAACATGTAACCTGTAAAAAATTTTAAAGCGTCGCCTATGGAGATTTTTAAGTACCAAAGTTTGGCGCAATTCCATGAGTGTTCTTAATTTTAAAGCATGACATGTTGGGTATCAATTTACTCAGCGTAACATCTTCTTTTACAACTTACAAACAAATTGGGCTAACTTTACTGTTTGGATTTTTTTAATTCACTAAACTGTTTCTTTTCCAAAAAACGCATTTGAAAAATTCCTGCGCAAATATCGTGTGATATAAAAAGTTGCAATGATCGGCATTTTATTCCCTAGCGTCTCTGCTAAAAAACATATATAATGTTTGGGGGTTCTGAGTAATTTTCTAGCAAAAAAATGATGATTTTTACATGCAGGAGAGGAGTGCCAGAAAAGGCCCGGTAAGGAAGTGGTTAAGTGGAGTCTTTTCTTTTAACAGGTCTGGAGAATTGCAGGTAAGTGCCGCTTCACACTGCAATGTGCAAGATTGCGTCTGATTCACACCGCAGTACAAGTCACATGCCCTGTCCATGCGATTTCAGCCATACAGATAGGATGCCTGAATTTGCATTGCATTTGGACCAAACTCGCACAGGACCTTTTTTTTTTCTTTTGGTCCACACCAGAATTGGATTGCATGGGTGTTCATGCCCATGAGATCCGATTAATGTCCGAACTGTTAGTTTGCATTGTGATGTGTGAGCTGAAATTGGGCTGTCATTAACAATGTATTGATGTTCCCAGCAGGTCACACATGGCAGGGTGAAATGCGATGCGGGAGCCTGCAGTGGATTTGCAGGGTTCCCGCATTGCGCAAGTGTGAACCGGCACTCATAACTAATTTAGCTGGTGGATAGGCAGTGGTGTATGTCTCAAACTGAGCCTTTGTCTTTGTCATTCACCTGCCTATTACTAAAAAAAAAAAAAATTGTGATTGCGATCAAATATTCGCAAGCAAGTGTCCTCTGACCTGGGAATGTCATTGTGTTCACCCGGAAGTGCCTTTGCTGGTCAGGATCTCTATATAGGTGGATATAGTGAGGTTCCATTTCAGCAAAGAGGTGCTACTCATTTGATGGATAAGTGTAGGAAATATACTTGTGCTTACACCATGTGGGGGAGGATGCGGTAGCTATATTTGATGGGGATGGGGTTATTTGTTCATGTGGGATCACCACACATTCCCTTCCTGCCAGGGCAGCCATCAGAAATTTTGGGGCTTCTTAAACAGCTTTAGACCTGCCCCCCCCTTTTGAACCCATTCCCCAGGACCTTCCCACTGGGCCATTCCACCACATTCGCCCACTGGCCAGGGGTGTACACATATCGCAGCCCCAATAGGAATTATACACCCTGTCACACTTACCGGGTGTAGCCTGCTAAGCATGACTCATTCAAGGGAAGTGTGCAATGCATACTAGTGTGGGATCCAAGGGGGTTAAAAAACAGTGCACAGGCAGCACAGCCTCACCCAATGCTTGCAATAAGACCTTGTGCTGAACCATAGATGCTGGAGGTCCCAAACCTGGCCCAGTTGTTGCCCAGGGGGCGCTCTCTATGTGACTAAAGTTTGGTATTTTTATTGGCTATGGATGGGAGAACGGTGTCCCCAAACTGGGTGTCCCCCTCCCATAGACTCCAATGTTAAAGACTGCTAAAGACTTTGTTGTAAGGGCCCCTTGAGACACTGGGGTCCCTTACAACAGTACTGCCTGTACCCCCCTGATGCCGGCCCTGATTAATGCCCATGCGCACACATCACTTCAGGCTACAGGCACATTACAGTTCCTGCATATATTCTGCTGATGTAAATCAGTAAGGAGTGTGTGTATATGTGTATAATATATATATATATATATATATATATATATATATATATATATATATATATATGAGAGCATATATATATATATATATATATATATATATATATATATACGAGAGTATATATATATATATATATATATATATATATATATATATACGAGAGTATATATATATATATATATATATATATATATATATATATA
>BLSH010104844.1:494057-516446 GCA_018402905.1 Glandirana rugosa | reverse complement strand
CTCCAGTTCTCCTCTACCTATTCCCCATCTCCTACCCAGTCCCCCCTTTTTCCATCCTCCTCCTCCTCCCCTACCCCATGGTTCCCAGCCCCACCCCCACTCCCATTTTTTCAGGGGCCAAGAAAGAAGCCCTGAGTGGAGCATCTTACTATTGTTGCTGCTTGTGTGGGCAGGATGTGTACTGTGACTACCCCTGCTGACCTTCCTTTCCTATTCATCCCATGTGATAGGCACAGTACCCCACCCACAAAAGCAGCAGCAATAATAAGGTGTTCCACCTCAGGGTCCTTCCTTAACCCCTGCAAAGTTCTGGAAGAGAGCAAAAACTCTGGAGGGGAAGGTAGAGGGGGAGTTGTCATTCCAGTATAGATTTAGCCCAGTGACAGCAATGCCAGAATAGGTGGGATCTGTGAGATCTGCTTCCCTGAAACCATATCTATATTATTCAATACTGTCACTTTACTGTACCCTCCTACCCCCTGTACGGTGTCCACTTACCTACCCCCTGTACTGTGCCCATTTCCTCCCCCACTGTACTGTATCCTCCTGCCCCCTGTACTGTGCCCACTTACCCTCTCCTCGCGCTGTGCCCTCCTGCTCCCCCCTGTACTGTACCCTCCTGCTCCCTGTACTCTGTCCGCTTACCCTCCCCCTGCACTGTCCACGTACCCTCCCCCTATACTATACCTCCTAATACAGTTAATTTATATCACTTTAATTATTTTTCCAATTATGGGCGTGAGTGGGGCCTCATATCTAAGTTTTGCCTAAGGCCTCACAAACCCTAGAGCCGCCTCTGCTGCCCGGCCAGGTTGCATGCTCGGATAAGGGTCTGGAATGGATTTTGGGGAGACCCCACATAAATTTTCATTAGAATTGTGGAGTTCCCCTTAAAATCCATACTAGACCAAAGGGCCTGGTATGGACTGGGGGGGACCCCACGCAAATGTTTTTAGTGATTTTTATCTATATTGCCGGTAGCTAGCAATACATTACAGCCTTGAGCGATTTTTAATGACAATTTTTCCTTTACAAATGTAATTTTGCTGCGGCACTGTTCTAAACATCACACAGATGCACCACTTTACAGGCAGACTAAGGGGACCCTCAGGCATGATATTTAAAGGAATATTTTATTTTTATTTGTTCACTTTAATCATTAATAAAATCACTGCTCCTGAAAAAACGATTGATTTGAAACATTTTTTGCATTGATACATATCCCCTAGGACAGTACCCAGGTCCCCATACACTTTTTATGGCAATAAATTGCACATAAGCCATTAAAATGAGCACTTTTGATTTGTCATGTTTGTGTCCCATAGACCTTCATGGGGTTCACATGTTCACAAACATTTTTTGCAAGTTTTGGTGCGAACCGAACCGGAGGGTGTTTGGGCCATCCCTAGTGACCAAGTGATCAAAAATTGGTATCACTGAAGTAATCAAAGCACACCTGGGACATGTAATTTGATGTTTCATGGTTATCACCCTAATACCATAAACTAAACCCATAGTGCTAACCAACATATTTCACACTGTAAAGCTTATAGATATGTTCAGTTGATTTGTCTCTGTCTGCTTATGTTTAAGCAGCTGAATGGTTATATAGCAAATTTTAAAAAATCCAAAAAAATGTAAGAATTACAAAAATACCAAATTTGGAAAAAATAAACCATGAATTTCAAATTACCTTTTTGTCTAAAGACCTACCCAATTGTAAAAATGAAGCAATACTATTTCTTGCTATCATAAGCCATAAGTAACAGTAAAATATTTTAACACTGAGCTATAACATGCCGTCTCTCAAATCATAATTTAATTACAAGTAGTTTTCAATCAGGTAGCAAGGGAAAGATTCTTTTTATATTCTCGCTAACTTGTGCAAGGCTACTCAAAGACAACTCTATTAAATCCCAAGAAGTACTAAAAGCTGCTCGGCCTTGCAGTTTAGAGCAATCAGATTGAAAGAATATACCCTTCAATCTATGGCAGTAAAATTTTAAAATTAAATTCCTTGAGGATTCAACTTCACAGCAGGTATTATGGCCTTTAAATTAATTATTGTGTTAAAATGTCAGTCCAGTATTTCACTTCAGCTCAATGTACTTCTTCCATGTCCAGAATTACTACTTGGACTATTAAACATATATTTGTTTTGCTATATCATTATTATTGTTTTTATTACATTATGTGCTTTGCTTATATAATTACTAGTAATACATTTGTAAAATGAGCTACAGTATGTATATAGAGAGCTGTGGAAAGCCTTGCAAAATGTGTATCTAAACTTAAAGTGGTTGTAAAGGTAAACGTTTTTTTTTTTCTTTTAATCATTAATGTAAAAAAAACCTTTAATAGTAGCACACCCCTCAACCACCAGGAAGAACCATGAGTGCTGGCGGGGGACCTGAGAAGAGGAGGATAGGGGCTGCTATGTGCAAAATCATTGCACAGAGCAGGTAAGCATGACATGTTTGTTATTTTTAAAAAGAAAAAAAACCCCTTTATAATCATTTTATAATCATTTTAAAGGGAAACTATAATGGGTTGAATATATACAGTATCTCACAAAAGTGAGTACACCCTTCACATTTTTGTAAATATTTTATTCTATCTTTTCATGTGACAACACTGAAGAGATGACACTTTTCTACAATGTAAAGTAGTGAGTGTACAGCTTGTATAACAGTGTAAATTTGCTGTCCCCTCAAAATAACTCAACACTCAGCCATTAATGTCAAATTGGGCCCAAAGTGTCAATATTTTGTGTGGCCACCATTATTTTCCAGCACTGCCTTGGGCATGGAGATCACCAGAACTTCGCAGGTTGCCCCTGGAGTCCTCTTCCACTCCTCCATGACGACATCATGGAGTTGGTGAATGTTACAGACCTTGTGCTTCTTCACCTTCCGTTTGAGGATGCCCCACAGATGCTCAATAGGGTTTAGGTCTGGAGACATGCTTTGCCAGTCCATCACCTTTACCCTCAGCTTTTTTAGCAAGGCAGTGGTCATCTTGGAGGTGTGTTTGGGGTCGTTATCATGTTGGAATACTGCCCTGCGGCCCAGTCTCCGAAGGGAGGGGATCATGTTCTCCTTCAGTATGTCACAGTATGTGTTGGCATTCATGGTTCCCTCAATGAACTGTAGCTCCCCAGTGCCGGTAGCACTCATGCAGCCCCAGACCATGACATTCCCACCACCATGCTTGACTGTAGGTAAGACACACTTGTCTTTGTACTCCTCACCTGGTTGCCGCCACACACATTTGACACCATCTGTACCAAATAAATTTATCTTGGTCTCATCGGACCACAGGACATGGTTCCATTAATCCATGTCCTTAGTCTGCTAGTCTTCAGCAAACTGTTTGTGGGCTTTCTTGTACATCATCTTTAGAAGAGGCTTCCTTCTGGGATGACAGCTATGCTGACCAATTTGATGCAGTGCGCGGCAAATGGTCTGAGCACTGACAGGCTGACTCCCCACCCCTTCAACCTCTGCAGCAATGCTGGCAGCACTCATACTTCTATTTCCCATAGACAACGTCTGGATATGACGCTGAGCACATGCATTCAACTTCTTTGGTCGACCATGGCAAGGTCTGTTCTGAGTGGATCCTGTCCTGTTAAACCACTGTATGGTCATGGCTACCGTGCTGCAGCTCAGTTTTAGGATCTTGGCAATCTTCCTATAGCCTAGGCCATCTTTATGTAGAGCAACAATTCTTTTTTTCAGATCCTCAGAGAGTTCTTTGCCATGAGGTGCCATGTTGAACTTCCAGTGACCAGTATGAGAGAGTTAGAGTGATAACACCAAATTTAACACACCTGCTCCCCATTCACACCAGAGACCTTGTAACACTAATGAGTCACATGACATGGGGGGGGGGGTGGCTAATTGGGCACAATTTGGACATTTTCACTTAGGGGTGTACTCACTTTTGTTGCCAGCGGTTTAGACATTAATGGCTGTGTGTTGAGTTATCTTGAGGGGACAGTAAATTTACACTGTTATACAAGCTGTACACTCACTACTTTACATTGTAGCAAAGTGTCATATCTTCAATGTTGTCACATGAAAAGATAGAATAAAATCTTTATAAAATTTGAGGGGTGTACTCACTTTTGTGAGATATTGTATATATGTATATAGATAAATAGATAGATAAATAGATAGATACAATTACTGGTACACTGGTAATGATAGATGATACACAAAAGATACCCCTATTCACAAACAGTAATGAAAGCAAAACGTTCCAAAAGTGTTCTATAGCATTCAATATGAGAGAAATTCTTTCATCCCGTGATCCCAAATAGCTCCGATCCTTGAGCCCCACAGTAGGGAAACACCACATGTGGTAAGGTGAGTAAAGATCCGCACTCACCAGATGTTGTTGACCTCTCTTACCTTATGGCAAATGGGATCAATGCATGCTTTATTGGTCTCTGTGACCACAGGAAATCCTCCCGATGTGTCCCTCATGGATCCTCCTCACAATGGCCAAATCTCCAAAGTCAGGTGTTTAGTGGCAAAAAGGGAAGAAGAAAAAACAGAGAACAGATTCCTCATATGGTAAAACGTTAAAGGACTTTATCAAAAAGCCTCCATAGAGGGCTTGATTACCCAAATCCCACCAAAAACACATCCCGTGCAAGCAACTGCACAGTGGATGCAGAGACAGCAAGGGTACACTGTTGGCTGTATTTTTGGTTTAGCTTTAGACTGATCTGTGGCCCCAGCCTCTCCACTTCCCAACTTCCCCACCTTCTGCACGTTTCTGTATTCCATGAAGTCTAGATAGAACACTAGATCCCCTTTCTGTTTCTGTTTGCAGCTTGGCCCCTGCTATCCTCATTTTCTGTCACTGCAACACAACCCCTTTTGTTACCACTCCAGAATCCTGTCACTGCTCCAAAGTCCCTCTAGTCACTGCTCCCCAGTTCTTCCTGTCGACATACAGCAATGCCTCCTTTACATCCATTACAATAACCCCTATTGTCATTCCTTAGTTCCTTTTGTCACCACTCCACAGTCTGGAAAAATGCTACCTCACTATTTCAAATTTATCCTATGTAACTCTGGCACTTGTACCATCTCCTAGTCTTTTCTGATAACTTGGATCCTAGTAGCATTCCTTTAACCATCAACACTAACCAACTACTGTGACTGATTTCTGGTATTAGATCCTAGTTCTCTTGTTTTTTTGAAGCTCAAAAATTTTTTCTGATGACCAAGAGCATATAAATTCCAGAACTTATTTTAAATCAACATCAGAAAACTCCTATTTACAAGCCGCAAGTGGCAAACAAATGTCCCACTGGGGCAGTTCTTAAGGTTGAGAAAGTCATGTACTAAGTTAACCACGTACGGACCAGAAGGATTTCCCACCTTAGGACCAGAGCACTTTTTGCGATTCGGCACTGCGTCGCTTTAACTGAAAATTGTGCGGGTGTGCAATGTTGTACCCAAATGAAATTTGCGTCCTTTTTTTCCCAAAAATAGAGCTTTTTTTGGTGGTATTTGATAATCTCTGCGTAATTTCTGATCACCGCTATAAACAAAAAAAGAGCGACAATTTTGCAAAAATAACAATATTTCTTACTTTTTGCTAAAATACATATGCAAAAAAAATATATAAAAAACAAATGTATTCATCGGTTTTGCCCGATTTATATTCTTCCACATATTTTTGGTAAAAAAAATCACAATCAGCGTTTTTGATTGGTTTGCGCCAAAGTTGCCGCATTTACAAACCATGAGAATTAATGGCATTTTTACTATTTTTTTTTTTACTAGTAATGCCAGCAATCTGCGATTTTTATCAGGACTGCAGGACTGTAATATTGGGTTGGACATGTCGGACATTTTTGACACTTTTTTGGGACCAATGACATTTATACAGTGAACAGAGATTTAAATATTCACTGATTACTGTATAAATATCATTGGCATGGAAGGGGTTAACCTGCAGGGGGAACTCTAGGGGTTAACTGTGTTCCCTGTGTGTGTTCTAACTGTATGGGGGCTGGGCTGGCAGGGGCACCAGAAATCTAACTGATCCCGAGTACAGGGATCAGTAGATCGCTAACATGCCGCCTGTCAGAACGGGGAACCGCCGTATTTACATCAGCGGTTCGCGGTTCTGGCTCTGTCACAGGGCATCGCGAATCGCCGGCGGACATCGAGCCAGCCCGACCCGTGGCCCCTCTCAGGGAGCGTGCGGCGGGCACGAGTGCGTGCCGCTGCCGGTGCGCATTCGCCCCCTAGCCATCGTGCACGCGAGTGACGACTATAAGCGGTGATTCGCCGGACAGAGCCACGCTGTCACCCCTTATAGTCACAACACAGACGACAAGTGGTTAAAGTATTAAGAGGACAAAGTAAGAGTTTAAAGAAAATGTATATGATGTTTAATATGATATGTACATATTTATATGCAGTATATAGCATATCATCAAGCGGTACAGATCTACATGAATTATGATTACCCATTAACACGACAATCCACTGCTCCCAATGATGGTCCCCTGCCATTACTCTCATTGCAAAAGACAAATCCCCAGCCAGTTTCTGTATGTAAACAAAATGACCATGAATGCCGCGTGACATCATTGTTCAATATTGTTCACCCAGGATCCCTGGCTGGTTTGCTTGCAAATAGATGCTGGTGGGAATTTGTCATTTAGGACATAATCCTGGGCTGCTAATTTGTAAGAAATCATTTTTTTTAAAGGAGTATCTTGTACTGCTCTGGAACTTGATGTGCAGATTTATGACACCCCCAAAGCATGTTATTTAAAGGCCAAGTTCACCTTTAGAAAAAAAATCACATTCAAAACCAGCATGTGCTGGTCCAGTTATATACTTCAATGAAGTTTAGTGATATATTTGGGTTTAGTGGATATTTTCCTGGGTTCAAGGAACCTCTTGTAAATTGAACTTTGCCAAGTCTGCTTATACCTATTCATCACAGCAGATGACATCCCCACCCCAAGGAATGACCCCACTATTCATCACATGTGTTGAAAGACTAACTTTTCCCCCAAAAGTCAAATTGAAATCAGACCTAGATATGTGATGATTTTTTTTTAAATCCCTGATTTATTAAATCCCCCCCCCCCTCCCCCACCAGTAAGTAATTCCACACCATTGCCAAAAACCCTTCCATTCACAGGTATCATATGTCATTTGATGCTGCTGTTGCTTTGCTTTGTTTTGGCTTAAAGAATAATTCCACTTTCATGGGAAAAATAGCAAAATAAATAATAAAGCATATACAATTGAAACAAAAGTCATATTGTAATACAATATTATTATAAAATACCTTTCCTTTTCAGTCTGCAACGCTGTTATTTTATGTAAAATTCAATGCAATATGGCATCCTGGAGGTGTTCTAAACAAAGTTGCTGTATGGAACGCCCCCTGAAATGTAATTTCCTGCTTGTGTGATTGGCTCATTGATTTTCCCAGAAGTCTGCACTAAGATACAAGCCAGATTTTAATTTTCAATACATTTTTATTCAAGTTTATGCATACATGGTAAAACAAAGTAATCTAAAGTGCTGAGAAAAAATATTACTCAAAGCCAAAATACAGAATAGAAACAGTGTCTAGGTGGGACTGAATGAGTTAACTAGTTGCAGGGGTGAAGAAAGACACTTACAGAGTTGCAAGGCATAAACATAATGTTCAAGCTAGCAAATCATCTTATTGCATTGAGTCTTAAATCCAAACACAAGGAGGTCTTAAAAATTACTCAAATGCTGAAACTTGTGACCTCCTGCCCCTCCCGACTTAAGCCACATTGGAAGGCTACCCGGGGGGAGGCCTCCCACTTCCCAACACCCTCATGGGAACACATTGTGCAGGGAGCAGGAGGTCCCTTCCCCAGGGCACCTCCTCAGACGAGATCTGCCTCCTGCTCGATGGGAGGAGTTACTCTAACAATGCAAATATAGAGAGACAAATAAGTGAACTTTAGATAACTTAGGTTATAATTATCTGAACAGAACCGTGTAGGATACCTTATGAGAGAGGTATCTCAAGTTAGCATAATAACGGATGTAACGTGTAGGGACAAACAGTGAATGGGAAGGGAAGAGGAGAAGGAAGTGGAAAGAAGAAAAGGGAGGAAGAAAAAAAAAAAGAAAAGAAGAGTAGTTTGTTGCTACAGAGCAGACTTAAACCAGCTTGGGTCTTTTACAAACCAGGAGACAGGGAAACCCCTACAAAGTTAGCCCAAGGCTCCCATATTACTTCAAATTTACTTAAATTGTCCTGACTAATACTTGCTAGCTTTTCTTGAATCATCAACCATGAAATTTTCCGGATGGCCACTTTCGGGGAGACCCGAGTTAGTTTCCAAGCTCTGGCTACTGTGATCTTGGCCCCTAACAGAATGAAGTGAATTAATTTTCTGTTATTTTTAGAAACGTTGGGAATATGCTCGTTTAGTAGAGCAATAGTTGGTGACCTTGGGAGTTTGATACCGGTAACCTTCTGGATGATGCGGAAGATTTTGTTCCAAAATGGTCTGATTCTTGGGCATTCCCACCATATATGGACCATGGTGCCCTGGAGCCTGCAGCCCCTAAAACAAGAGGGATCATGATTCGGATAGCATTTATGGAGCCTGGTTGGGGTTAGGTACCACCTCATTATCACTTTCAAACTAGCTTCCGAAATGCCAGTGTTAAGAATACCTTTATAGGATCTGTAACAGGCCTTATGCCAAATGTCCATGTCCCAGTCAAATTGGAGATCTGACTCCCAGTTAGTCATATATGTTGCTTTCTTAGCTGGGAGAGTGAGTGCTTCATAGATGAGAGAGATACCCCCTTTTTGTAACGACGGCTGGCCACACCACTGCTCATATGATGAAAAGCTAGGGGGGAGAGGTTTCTCTTTCCATATTTTATGGAGGAAGCTAGAGATCTGAAAAAATCTGAATTTCTCTGTATCGGGAAGCTCTAGTACATTTACACAATGTCTATATGAGATAGGGCCTTTGTATGTGAAAAAGTGGCCTATATGGAACATGCCCTTATCTAGCCACCACTGGAAGGCTTTAATGTTAAGACCTGGTGGGAACTCCGGGTTGTTAAAGATGTGCGCTAACGGTCTAATTGAGGAGACAATAGACGGGTTGTGTTTGATTTTGTCCCATAGAGCTAGTTCATTGGAAAGGGAGGGGGCCAAGATAGGGGGTCATTCTTTGGCAGGGAACCAGAGTAGAAAATCCAGGGTGTGCCTAGGAATAGCTTCCCTCTCTATTCGGAGCCAGTCCTGCTTCTCCTGCCTGGAGTAAACAGAAGATAGTTGAGCTAATCTAGAATCTAGAAAATATTTCTCTAAATTCGGGAGACCCACTCCCCCTCTCCTTCTGCTGAGGAATAGAGTTTGCTGGGGGATCCTATAACCTATGTTTCCCCAGATGAATTTTAGAATTTTGCTTTGAAAAGAGGAAAGATGATCTTTACGAATAGGGATGGGCAATGAGCGAAATAGGTAGAGGAGTCTGGGGAGCAGTGTCATTTTGACTGAGTTGACCCTGCCAATCCAGGAGATGTTATGTGTAGACCACGATTTGAGATCTGCCTCTAGTTTGCGGAAAAGAGGTGGATAGTTAGAGCTATATAAAGTTTCATATTTGGAGGTAAGTTTAATACCTAAATAAGTGATGGAGGAATTACTCCATTTAAAACTAAAATCTGATTCAAGTTTGGTGGTAATTCAGGAGGTAAAGAGATATTAAGTGCTTGGGATTTGGTATAATTGACCTGGAGCCCTGAAATTTCAGAGAATTTGTTGAGGAGGTGGCAGAGAGCGGGAAGTGTAGATCCGGGGGAAGTTATGAACACTAGAAGGTCATCAGCGAAAAGCCCACATTTATGTTCCTGTTTTCCACGAGACCCCTTTAATGTCTGGGTTGTTTCGAATGGCTGTAGCTAGAGTCTCTATGGCGATCGCAAATAGCAAAGGGGATAGGGGGCACCCTTGCCGAGTGCCTGTCTTAATCGGGAATGGGTTTGAGTAAAAGCCCTGCATCTTGATCATAGCTTGCGGGGAGGAGTAAAGGGCTCCAATTAGACCCCGGAATCTATCACCAAAACCCCACCGTGTCAGTAAGGAGAACTGTAAATCCAGTGAAAGAAGCATACCCTTTTGGGCTGGACCTCCTGGCCAATTTGATTGAAGAACGGAAACGATATTAATTGCCCTTCTGATCTGATCCGGGCCTTGACGAGTCGGGATGAATCCAACCTGATCTCTGTTGATATATTGATTAATGAAGGAGGCAAGTCTGTTGGCCAAGATCTTGGTCATAATTTTTAAGTCATTGTTTATAAGTGATATTGGGCGGTAGTTGTCAACGTCCTCCGGATTTTTATCAGGCTTGGGGATTACCGTGATATACGCCGTGTTCAATTGTTTCTCGATAGGGTCCCCTTTCATTTTGGAATTAAAAAATCTTAACATATGAGGGGCGAGGGTTTTGACAAGCCAGATTTTATGCACTCTCTGCAAAAAAATGTCATTTTTGGTGAGAAGCTTGTAAAGGGCCACTTCCAAAGGTGTGCAGTCATTGCCGCTTACCTTATTAGAGCCCTGCAAGTGCATAAACTAATCAATAAAGAACAAGTCACTCCCAAGGGGAATCAATATTTAAAAGGCAAAGAAGAACAAATAGCGTTTCCTTCAGAGAAGAAACAGGTAGGAATCTGCAAAAAGTTTGTTAAAATCCCTGCACTGATTATCCAGAGGGGATTGTTTTTTTTCTCAACAAAAGTGAAGTTACCCTTTAAAGTGGTTCTAAACCCTAATATATACCCACTGAAGTGATTAGCCTCAGGTGATACACAGAAATGAAACAAATCCTCCTACAAAAGTTGTACCTGTTTATCTGTGGCCCTCTCTTCTCTACAGCTGTTCAAAGTGCATCGTTTGAACATCATTTCTGAGCTTCAAGAGGCAGAATGAGGGGATCTGATGTCACACTCTGCACAACAAATACCAACAAAAGAAAAGTCTATTTGTGTGAATAAAATTATATACATATTATTTGCAAACAGTGGTGCATGGCCACGCAATTGCCAGTTAAAGTAGTGCAGTGCTGAATAGCAAAAAATGGTCTGGTCATGAAGGGGCTAATATTTTCTAGAGAGCAAGTGATTAACAGAAAGATCACCCTGTTGCCTTTCATCACATTACCACTCCCACATTTGTGATACAACACAGGTGAAATGCAAGGCATTTACTGGACACTGTGGAGTTGATTTGCTAAACCTGAAGGGTGCAAAATCTGGTGCAGCTCTGTATGGAAACCAATCAGCTTCCTTTTTTTTTTTTTGTCAAAGCTTAATTGAACAAGCTGAAGTTAGAAGCAGATTGGCTTTCATGCACAGCTGTATTAGTGTGTGACCCAGAACAAAAAGTTACCTGTTCCTTGAATAGGGACAAGCTAGATAAATTAGTACATGGACATAGGGAAATCGCTCAGCCATGACACTACAAACTGCCGCCCTAACATACAAGCTCATCATTACAAGGTAAACAAATGACACAGGCAATATAACTACACTAAAACCTATTTAAAACAACAAAAACATTTGAAAGTGTATAATGATGTTTAGTAACTTGGACTACAAAATAATTGAAACCTACAGTGCCTTGAAAAATTATTTATACCCTTTGAAATTTTCCACATTTTGTCATATTACAACCAAAAGCTTAAATGTATTTTATTGGGGTTTTATGTGATAGACCAACACAAAGTGGCACATAATTGTGAAGTGGAAGGAAAGTGATAAATGGTTTTCAAATTTTTATACAAATAAATATCTGAAAAGTGTGGCGTGCATTTGTATTCAGCCCCCTTTACTCAGATACCCCTAACTAAAATCTAGTGGAACCAATTGCTTTCCTAAGTCAACTAATTAGTAAATTGAGTCCTCCCATGTGTAATTTAATCTCAGAATAAATACAGCTGTTCTGTGAAGCCCACAGAGGATTGTTAGAAAACCTTGGTGAACAAACAGCATCATGAAGGCCAAAGAACACACCAGACAGGTCAGGGATAAAGTTGTGGAGAAGTTTAAAGCAGGGTTAGGTTATAAAAAAATATCCCAAACTTTGAACATCTCACGCGCACTGTTCAATCCATCATCCAAAAATGGAAAAAGTATGGCACATATGCAAACTTACATGGACATGACATGGCGATCCACCTAAACTGACAGGCAAGGAGAGCATTAATCAGAGAAGCAGCCAAAAGTCCATTGGTAACTCTGGAGATGCTGCAGAGATCCACAGCTCAGGTGGGGGAACCTGTCCACAGAACAACTATTAGTTGTGTTCTCCACAAATATGGATGTGTGGCAAGAAGAAAGCCATTGTTGAAGGAAAGCCATAAGAAGTCCCGTTTGCAGTTTGCGAGAAACCATATAGGGGACACAGCCAGGGCCGCTGTTAGAAATCATGGGGCCCCGTACAGCCTACCTGGCGGGGCCCCTTTAGCATCACCCCAACCCCGCCCCTGGCCCCTCCCCCAGCCCGCCTTGAAACAAAGTGCAGGAACAGGCTGGATGAAGTACATGTATGTGATCCAGCCTGCCTGTGGCACCTTGCTGCAATAAATGTATTGAGGGCGCAAGCAAGCAGTTAAAGGGAAAAGGTTGGGGATGGGTTCACATACCAGGTCTGATCAGGTCCGCCTTTCAATTTTTTCAGGCGGACCTGATCTGATCCTCCATTCACTACTATAGAGCGATGGATCTAAACAAACCAGCTGTCCATTTACACCCGTCTACATCCAATCTGATCCGCTAAACAAAACGGAAAGGGATCTGTTCCTCTCCGTCTAGTGGATCAGATTGGAGGGCAGCGAGTGTAAACGGACAGCCAGTTTGTTTACACCAGCTGCCCTTACAGCAGAGCGGGCTGTGTCCATGTCTGCTCTGCATAAGCTTAGTGGACACAGACCTGTCATCTTCCCACACTGCTCAGTGGGGGATCAGTGCACAGATCCCCCGCTGAACAAGTGGATTCTGCCCCATGTGAAAGTCTTGATAACAAATATCATCAGCATTATAAACACACAGGAAGCAGTCAGCAGTCAGCAGGTTCTCTGTCAGAGTGTGTTGCATGACATGGCTGCTGGGTGCTGACCTTAGCTTATGACCAAAAAGTTAACAAAATCAGCACCCAACAGCCATGTCATGTAACACTGTGTGAGAGAACCTGCTGACTGCCTCCTGTGTGTTAAACATAGTTATATGGAAGGTGACATAGGAATTTACAGTGCACGGCAGTATATCTTTCACCCACCCACAGCAGTAGCCACAAATTACAGCTTCCTTCTCAGCATCTGGATCCTCTCAGCTGCCCAACGCCGCCCGCCTCACAGCCTCCCGCTCTCCGTCTCTCACGAGCTGACTAATGACTGACTGGGGAGCTGATCAGCGCAAGATCACTCCGCCAGGGAAGGAAATAAGCAGCTGCATCGGCAGGCTGGAGGCTGGTACAGCGGCAAGGGTGCAGCAGTGCGCATGCGCCCGAAACTGTGAAAAAAGTCCCTCCACTCCCACATCAGAGAGAAGGGGCCCGGAAGATCACAACAATAATACACTCCCTAAGCTCGGAGGTGCGACTGAGCGGGGGTGTAAGTCACAATGTCGTTTTTTTCTTTTTGTTCCTTTTTTTTTTTAATTCTGCGTTGTCTGTGAGGCTGCCCGGGCCCCTGAAGACACTGGGCCCGGTACGACAGGGCCGGTTCTACTGGCCTATCAGCGGCCCTGGACACAGCAAACATCTGGAAGTAGGTGCTCTGGTTAGATGAGACCAAAAGTTAACTTTTTTACCTAAAAGCAAAATGCTATGTGTGGCGGAAAACTGACACTGTACATCACCCTGAACACACCACCCCCCCTGTGAAACATTGTGGTAGTAGCATCATGTAGTGAGGATGCTTTTCTTCAGCAGGGACAGGGAAGTTGGTCAGAGTTGATGGGAAGATGAATGGAGACAAAAACAGGGCAATCTTAGAAGAAAACCTGTTAGAGTCTGCAAAAGACCTGAGACTGGGGCGGAGGTTCACCTTCCAGCAGGACAGCGACCCTAAACATACAGCCAGAGCTACAATGAAGAGGTTTAGATCAAAGCATATTCATGTGTTAGAATGGACCAGTCAAAGTGCTGACCTAAATCCAATTGAAAATCTGTGGCAAGACTTGAAAATTGCTGTTCACAGACACTCTCAATCAAATCTGACAGAGCTTGAGCTATTTTATAAAGAAGAATGGGCAAAAATGTCACTCTCTAGATGTGCAAAACTGGTAGAGACTTCCCCAAAAAGACTTGCAACTGTAATTGCATTGAAAGGTGGTTCTACAAAGTATTGAATCAGGGGGTGGGGGCTGAATACAAATGCACGCCACACTTTTTATATATTCATGTGTAAAACATTTTGAAAATCACTTATTATTTTCCTTCACAATTATGCGCCACTTTGTGTTGGTCTATCACATACAATCCCAATAATATACATTTATGTTCTTGGTTGTAACATGAAAAGATGTGGAAAATTTCAAGGGGTAAGAATACTTCTTCAAGGCACTGTATGTACCTATCTATACATGGGGGGGGGGGATTTGAGTAGCTTAATAAAAGACAACTGAGCAGGGCTGACACCATTCAGTCCAGAAAAATCTGTGTGTTTGCAGTCCACAACAGGTATTTTTCTGTACTTTTTTTAAAGGGATAAAATGTATGTAAAATGTGCATGTATTTATAGAGATTTACTGCATGTAATGTTTAATGTACATGTTTAATGTTTTTTGCCCTAATACACTACTTTAGGGGGTTATAGAAAAGAGTTATTTAATAACTTATCATGCTTAAGGTTTTGGATTTGGATGAAGTGAACTCATACCAGACAACTATCACTTATTTAGGACCAACATTGTCAAAAAAGTTTGATATCTATTTTTATTTAAGACTGTGCCTAGCTCAGAATCCTGTCAAGTAAGATAAAATTCAAATAGCAAAAGAACAAATTAATGTGGAAAAGTAGTTTTCGAGTGGGATGGGTGCATTTACATTTAATTCCCTTCAAACTAATACTGTACCCCAATAAATGACAAGTACATGGTTCCGAAGTGACTGAATTATAGCTAAGGTCAGAAAATGTACTTTATTCAGTGTTGTATCATAATCAGACCTCTGATGATATATCCGCTTGTGCTGAAAATGCTGATGTTTCACCTTGGTGGCTGTGAAATATTAGCATTGCAAGTGACAAGGCTCTTCTTTTTTGATGCTTATTTTATATGTGAATTGGCCTCACAGCACATAAATTTGAGGCATTGCTCAAAGTTAGTTTAGCTATTCCATATCTCAGGGGAGGAAGCCTGGCAAAAAGAGTTTGGCTTGCTTATATTTCTTTTATAATTTTGACCTTTTTAAGTAAAGGTTATATGCACTTTACAAGAAAAGCATTGTCTCAGTATGCTGTTTCTCAATACTATTTGGCAAGTTTCCTCTTTGACTAATGCACAGATCCACCTTTCACATTTGTTACATTTTTTCTCTGCAACCTGGTGATTGTGATCAACAAACTTTGGTTTGATGTTTATCAAAGTATATTTTTCTCTCAGTGATTAATGGAACACATTTCATGTGGATAACAAAACGAAATTCAGCTGGATACTTTTCCCTTTCTATACATCATCTACGTTGTACAACTTTTTAGTGAATACAATCTCATTTCACATTTGATTTGCAGGTTAGTTTAAACTTAATAAAATGTATCCTATACATGTCAAGTAAACTTAAAAATAATAAATATACGCATGGCATATGTTTCACTTAGGAGTACTTTTTGCCAGATGACAAAGCAGGGCAGAAGGTGATAAGATCATCAAACTTTATCCAGTTATATAACTGTGCCACATGTGGTTTCTTCACTTATGTTTCTTCTGCTTCTCACAGCATGGGTCATTGTGAATCAATACAAGAATGTCAGGAGGACCATAATGCTATAGTATCTGCTGAAGAATAAAATTGGCAAGAATGGGTTGCACAGGGATGGCTGACACAAAAAAGAGCAGATATAAACAGAAGAGTTTGGCGTGTATACAACTTACACTTTATTACTAATTTAGTATAATCCTCATAATTATTCACAATGTTTTATTTCCTTATACATTGATGATGCACTTCTGATGCTTACAAAACAGTTGTCTTTTAACATTAAGCTTGATCTTCTTAATTTTCTACACCTCTATTATTCCTATACCTGGAAGACAGACACCTCAAGATACTTGGGGATACAACTCAAGCCTATATCAACACTTTGGAGTTGATTTACAAAAGTTAGAGAGTGCAAAACCTGGTGCAGCTCAGCAAGGAAATCAATCAGCTTCCATTTTTTTTTTGTCAAAGCTTAATTGAATAAACTAAAGTTAGAAGCTGATTGGCTACCATACACAGCTGCACCAGATACCTAGAACCATTTCTCCTTTTATTGGGACATTTTATTGCTCCCACATACAGGCGGTCCCCGGGTTGCAAACAAGATAGGGACTGTAGGTTTGTTCATAAGTCGAATTTGTTTGTAAGTCGGAACAGCTACATTTTTTTAAGTGTAGCTTCAGCCAAAACAAATATTTTTAAGCTTTTTGGATAGCATAGGGAAGGGTTAACACCCCTGTAATGTTTGTTTTGCTGTCTATGTTTCTGTTCAGAAGATTTTACCTCACTTCCTGTCCCAATGATAATTGGATTTTGAAAATTTTGGGTTGTTGTGGAAACAAGGATTGGTGATAAAGCATCAGTGGAGACCCCTTTTTCCCATAATAACTCTTACAGGAGTGAATTTCCCTTCATAGGGGGAGATTTCCTCTCACTTCCTGTTGTCTCCCTCCGTTTGTAAATAGGAGTTGTTCATAAGTCAGATGTTCATAACTAGGGGACTGCCTGTAAATGGAAGTCTTATCACCTTTCCTTTTATGAATGGAATGCTTCCATTGAGATTCCTTTTCTCCCTAAGGCTACTTTCACACAGGAGCGGGACCCGCGGTAAAACCCCGCTAGTTTTAGCGGAGTTTTACCAGCGATAGGGCTCCGCTATGCGGACGGGAGCGCCGCGCTTTTAACCCCCCACAAGGGGTTAAAAAGGGGTTAAAAGTGCCGGCGCTCAGCGCTACCGAGGCGGTGTGCAGCCGCTTCGGCAGCCCTTGCCATGCATTTCAATGGCAGGGGCGGTAGAGGAGCGGTATATTACCACTCCCCTCACGCCCCAAAGATGCTGCTTGCAGGACTTTTTGTAACGTTCTGCTAGCGCACCGCCCCAGTGTGAAAGCACTCAGGGCTTTCACATTGGGGTGGATGGGGGGGGGACTTTTGAGGCACTTTACAGACGCTATTTTTAGCTAAATAGCATCTGTAAAACGCTCCAGTGTGAAAGCAGCCTTAACTAGATGCTCTGGAGCTCCTTGCTGACGTTTTCGACATCTGAACTTCAGTCCCTTATGCAATTTTCCCAACAACTTTAGAAGTAAATCAAGATAAATTTCACCTGTCCTCCCCAGAATCTTGGACAAACTAATTTACAGACCATTAATTCTAGACAGCTTAAATCTGCATATGTTCCAACCCTGATGGCACACGCTTTTTTGAGAATTAAACTCCCTAATATGACATTGCATAGTTTTTTGCAAATTTACCACCACACTAGCACATAGGGCATCTTACTTTTGGTCCCTCTGAAAAGGAATATGCACAAGTGGGGGGACATATTTGGGTGGGAAAATCTCACGCAACATGGTACGTTATTTGGTCTCAGGCTCATAAGGGCTCCACATACTACAAAAAACCTAAGAGCTGTAAAGAACAGACTGTGTAAAGCAGGTTAGTTTTATACAAAATATTTTTAAGCAAAACATTGTGATTATTTAAAAATATTATGAAAGTACCACATGTAAATAGAAAATCATCACCTTCCAAAATTGAAATGACACCAAACCACCCATACATATTAAAAACAACCTGGATTGTTGCCCTATCAGGTCAATAGAACATGGCCGTGGGCCCCACAAAATGTGCAATCCACACTGCTTTATGCTGCTACCTGCATATTGCTAAATCTTTTTGCATGCCTGCTGCTAACATTTGCTTTCATCTCTGAGCTTTATATGTGTTATCTATCCAGCAGACCTTTTAATTCTGTGAGACCCACAGCCATGTTTTATTGGCTTGATAGGGCAACAATCCGGATTGTTTTTAATATATGAGTAATTTGGTGACATTCCAATTTTGGAAGTTGTTGGTTTTCTATTTACATGTGCTACTTCCACAATATTTTTAACTAATCAAATTAAACCTTTTGTTTAAAACTATACTGCCTGGGTGGAAGTTATTACCTGCTTTACATAGCTTGTTCTTAACAGCTGTTAGTTTTTTTGTAGCCTACCCTTTTAGGTAATTATGCCCACACCATATTTTTGGTGAGTCAGTGAGTGATATATTACCCATCTTTTTAGTCTTTTGGCTTTTTTTATTGTTTATTTTTCATAAGAGCTCCACATTTATGACTAAGGAAATTGCATATAAGAAAATGCCATATATCAAGCTGATGGGAACTTTAACAGCTAGACTTAATAAAATGCTTTGGTCACAATGGGATACTTATGCCATCCAGAGTTTATCTCCCCTCATTAAAGTGGCCTTGCCTCATACTTTACTTTTCTTTACTTTCAATCTTCTGCTCTTTCTTTCTATCCCTTCTTTAGGAATGCGTCTCAGGTGTACCTTTAGGGAGACAGGAGATGTTACAGTTTTTGCTCTAAAGTGATACTTCATAAACTTATGGGGTGGGCTGTGGCCAGTGGAGGTGGGGGACATGCGGCATTTTCTTTGGGCCTAAGAGGCTAATATTTGGTCCTGTTTTAGATTTCTTGCAAAAGTTTTATGCTAGATTGGACTAGATTTTTCACCAAGTATGAGCATCTATGTATTTGGTGTGTGTTATCCTTGGCCCCCCATCCCCATTCCATCCAGCATAATGCATTATTATTTACTCTTGTTTTTGATATGTATCTTGCTGAAATTATAGATCTTGATTATGTACACCCTCTGTGCTATGTCTATTTTCTGTGTCTTACTATGGGCAAAAAAAAAAAAAAAGGATGCTTCCTTCTTGTGAATAAATCCAATCATGGAGACTAGTGGGATGACAAATTTTAAGGTCTGAAGAGATTTAAAAAAACTTTAAAATATGCTTTCAGTATCACCCAAAGTACAAACAATAAACAGATGAACTGATTTCTGTCTCATTAGAACAGTGATAATAAACTGATATAGAGTTACAGTATCTCACAAACGTGAGTATACCCCTCACATTTTTGTAAATATTTTATTATACCTTTTCATGTGACAACACTGAAGAAATGAAACGTAGCTACAATGTAAAGTCATGAGTTGTACAGCTTGTATAACAGTGTAAATTTGCAGTCCCATCAAAATAACTCAACACACAGCCATTCATGTCTAAACCTCTGGCAACAAAAGTGAATACACCCCTAAGTGAAAATGTCCAAATTGAGCCCAATTAGTTATTTTTCCTCCCTGGTGTCATGTGACTTGTTAGTTTTACAAGGTCTTAGGTGTGAATGGGGAGCAGGTGTGTTAAATTTGGTGTTATCGCTCTAACTCTCTCATACTGGTTACTGGAAGTTCAACATGCCACCTCATGGCAAAGAACTCTCAGAGCATCTGAAAAATAGAATTGTTGCTCTACATAAAGATGGCCTAGGCTATAAGAAGATTGCCAAGATCCTGAAACTGAGCTGCAGCATGGTGGCCAAGACCATACACCGGTTAAACAGGACAGGTTCCACTCAGAACAGGCCTCACCATGGTTGACCAAAGTAGTTGAGTGCGCATGCTCAGCATCATATCCAGAGGTTGTGTTTAGGAAATAGACATTTCAGTGCTGCCAGCATTGCTGCAGAGGTTGAAGGTGTGAGGGGTCAGCCTGTCAGTGCTCAGACCATACGCCGAACACTGCATCAAATTAGTCTGCATGGCTGTCGTCCCAGAAGGAAGCCTCTTCTAAAGATGATGCACAAGAAAGCCCACAAACAGTTTGCTGAAGATAAGCAGACTAAGAACATAGATTACTGGAACCATGTCCTGTGGTCTGATGAGACCAAGATGAACTTATTTGGTTCAGGTGGTGTCAAGCGTGGGTGGCGGCAACCAGATGAGGAGTACAAAGACAAGTGTGTCTTGCCTACAGTCAAGCATGGTGGTGGCAGTGTCATGGTTTGGGGCTGCATGAGTGCTGCCGGCACTGGGGAGCTACCATTCATTGAGGGAACCATGAATGTCAACATGTACTGTGATGTACTAAAGCAGAGCATGATCCCCTCTCTTCGGAGACTGGGACGCAGGGCAGTATTCCAACAAGATAACGACCCCAAGCACACCTCCAACATGACCACTGCCTTGCTAAAGAAGCTGAGGGTAAAGGTGATGGACTGGCCAAGCATGTCACAAGACCTAAAACCTATTGAGCATTTGTGGGGCATCCGCAAACGGAAGGCGGAGGAACGTCCACCAGCTCCGTGATGTCATCATGGAAGCTGTGACGCTCTGGTGAACTCCATGCCCAAGAGGGTTAAGGAAGTGCTGGAAAATAATGGTGGCCACACAAAATATTGACACTTTGGGCCCAATTTGGACATTTTCACTTAGGAATGTACTCACTTTTGTTGCCAGCAGTTTAGACATTAATGGCTGTGTGCTGGGTTATTTTATACTGTTATACAAGCTGTACATTCACTACTTTACATTGTAGCAAAGTGTAATTTCTTCAGTGTTGTCACATCAAAAGATATAACAAAATATTTACAAAAATGTGAGGGGTGTACTCACTTTCGTGAGACACTGTAGGTCCATATATATTTGGAAACAGGCACAATTTTATTTTTTTTTCAGGCATTTACGAAAACATATTCAAGCTATAGTTATATAATAGATATGGGCTGAAAGTGCACACTCTCATGTTTAATTTGAGGGTATTACAGCTCTTAAGAATAGCCATCTGCAATTTTTCAAGGGACTAAAAGTAATTGGACAATGAATCAAAAGTTGTTTCATGGTCAGATGTGGGCTACTCCTTCATTATTTCTTCATCAATTAAGCAGGTAAAATGTCTGGAGTTGATTCTAAGTGTGGTATTTGTATTTGGAATCTATTGCCGTGGAACGACATAATTCGTTCAAAGGAGCTGTCCATGCAAGTGAAACAGGCCATTGTAAAAAACTAAACAAATCCATCAGAGAGATAGCAGTAACATTAGGAGTGGCCAAATCAAGGAAAGAAGAATGCAATGGTGAGCCCAGCAACATAAAAAGGCCTGGATGTCCACAGAAGACAACAGTGGTGGATGATCACAGGATCCTCTCTATAGTAAAGAAACACCAATTTACAACATCCAGACAAGTGAAGGACACTCTCCAGGAGGTGGGTGTATCATTGTCAAAGTCTATAATCAAGAAAACACTTCACGAGAACAAATACAGAAGGTTCACCACAAAGTGCAAACCATACATAAGCCTTAAGAATAGAAAAGCCAGATTAGACTTTGCCCAAAAAAATCTAAAAAAGCCAGACCAGTTCTGGAAAAGCATTCTTTGGACTGATGAAACTAAGATTAATCTGTACCAGAATGATGGGAAGAAAAAAGTGTGGAGAAGGCTTGGAACAGCTCATGATTCAAAGCCCACAACATCATCTGTAAAACATGGTGGAGGCAGTGTGATGGCATGGGCGTGCATGCCTTCCAGTGGCACTGGGTCATTGGTGTTTATTGATAATATGACAGCAGACAGAAGCAGCTGGATGAATTCTGAAGTGTTTAGAGATATGCTGTCAGCCCAGATTCAACCAAATGCAGCAAAGTTGATTGGCTGGCGCTTCACAGTACAGATGGACAATGAATAAAAACATATTGCAAAAGCAACCCAGGAGCTTTTGAAGGAAAATAAATGGAATATTCTGCAATGGCTGAGTCAATCACCTGATCTCAACCAAACCAAGCATACATTTCACATGCTGAAGGAAAAACTAAAGGCTGAAAGACCCACAAACAAAGAACAAGTGAAGACGGTTGCAGTTAGAGCCTGGAAAAGCATCAGAAAGGAGGAAGCCCAATCTTTGTAATGTCCATGGGTTCCAAACTTCAGGCAATCATTGCCAGTAAATGATTCTCAACAAAATAGTAAAAATGAACATTTTATTTATTATTATAATAATTTGTCCAATAACATTTGAGCCCCTGAAAATGGGGGGGGGGGGGGGCAGTGTATATTTTACAAG
>BLSH010104844.1:479322-494047 GCA_018402905.1 Glandirana rugosa | reverse complement strand
AGCTGGATGAATTCTGAAGTGTTTAGAGATATGCTGTCAGCCCAGATTCAACCAAATGCAGCAAAGTTGATTGGCTGGCGCTTCACAGTACAGATGGACAATGAATAAAAACATATTGCAAAAGCAACCCAGGAGCTTTTGAAGGAAAATAAATGGAATATTCTGCAATGGCTGAGTCAATCACCTGATCTCAACCAAACCAAGCATACATTTCACATGCTGAAGGAAAAACTAAAGGCTGAAAGACCCACAAACAAAGAACAAGTGAAGACGGTTGCAGTTAGAGCCTGGAAAAGCATCAGAAAGGAGGAAGCCCAATCTTTGTAATGTCCATGGGTTCCAAACTTCAGGCAATCATTGCCAGTAAATGATTCTCAACAAAATAGTAAAAATGAACATTTTATTTATTATTATAATAATTTGTCCAATAACATTTGAGCCCCTGAAAATGGGGGGGGGGGGGGCAGTGTATAAAAAGGATTGCAATTCCTAAAATTTGTACTTCATACCTCTTGAATTAAAGCGGGCATCAGGCACTTCAAATTAACTTGGATTGTTTTGTTTTCATTTTATTCTGGTGGCATACGGAGCCAAAAAGTGTGAAAATTATGTCTGTGTTCAAATATATATGGTCCCAACTGTATAAGCAACCAGGAGCAGCCACTATGAATCAGGAGGCTATCTACAGCAGAGACTGGTAAGCTCTTTCTCATTCATTGTTATGAATGGCACTGTGCATGCTTATGGAAATGCACATTTGTAAAGCCTACCAATGTATTTTTGAAGGATAACTTTGCTTATATGTAAATCCTACAGGCCTTTGAGTGCAGACTTTCTAGTAAAATACCTACTTTTCTCTCTGCAAACACTATGTTCACTATGTAGTCTCGTCTGATGTTGCACAGCCTTTTCCAGGAAAATTTCCCATCTGAGTCTTGTTCCTAAAATGTATGCACTGCAGCCCTATTAATTTCTGTGGATGAGTTGTACTCTGCTGGACAGCTCATCCCTATGAATGAATGGAGCAGCAGCGAGCATGTGTAGGCTGTGTAGTTCCTAGCAGGACTGAAAAGTAAAGGTCATGGGAATGGGGAGTAGTATTTCAATAGGAAATGTGTGCTCTGTGGGGTGAGGTTTACTTATGGGCAAATTCACTAATAGTATTCCTTTGTGCAGTTTGTTTTTTGCTTAGGACATGGCCATGGTAAGATCATGCCACTGCTTTAGAAATTGAGCTCTCATAGTTTTAAAAATAATGTAGAGGTTATTGAATCAACATGGGTTTGACTAGTTTCTTGTTGCATTCTGGTCAATGTCACTCTAATTTTCATTAATCAACAGAACTAAATAGGCAACATTGGGTAAAAGTTGAATTATAGGCATGGTCTTCACTCCATTTAATACAGATAGTCTCCTGCTGTGGCATTTATGGTGGATAAATTAGAGTTTTAAATTTAAGAGGACTATTACCCTGAGGACTGGAGCTGGACAGTCTTATATAATTTGGAAGATGTGATATTGTAACTTGTTTACTTGTGATACATAATAATTAATGTTTTCTGTAAACAGCTTAATCTTAAGAACTGGTCTATGCTTCTTCCTGTGACAGCTTGATGTTTTCTTGGCAGCACACTGACAACGTGAAATGATGTCTTACAGTGAATACTTGATTTTATTTCTTTCTTGTTTTCCTAAGTTGACCTTTTTGTTTCACACAGTAAACACACAATTTATAATAGTCAACTTATTTTCAAAACTGTAGGCTGCTAAATTAATTTGCGATGGAATTGAGATCAATAAATGGTAAACATGGATTTTTACTCTCCCCGAGATGATGTTTATTTATTTAAAGTAACTTAACAGTTCAGTTTGAGCAATAATTTATGTATAGCTAACTCATTAACTCATGTGCGAAACACCAATTTGTATGCTATTCTGTAAAAGTTTTCTCTTTACAAATAAAACTAGTGGGCAAAAATGATTAAGCGTATATTATTGGCAAGTATAAAACATAAATGTACTGTATGTACAGTATCTCACAAAAGTAAGTATATCCCTCACATTTGTGTAAATATTTTATTCTTTCTTTTCATGTGACAACACTGAAGAAATGACACTTTGCTACAATGCAAAGAAGTGAGTGTACAGCTTGTATAACAGTGTAAATTTGCCGTCTCCTCAAAACAACTCAACACACAGTCATTAATGTCTAAACCGCTGGCAACAAAAGTGAGTACACTCCTAAGTGAAAACGTCCAAATTGGGCCGAATTAGCCATTTTCCCTCCCCGGTGTCGTGTGACTCATTAGTATTACAAGGTCTTAGGTGTGAATGGGGAGCAGGTGTGTTAAATTTGGTGTTATCGCTCTCACTCTCTCATGCTGGTCACTGGAAGTTCAACATGGCCCCTAATGGCAAAGAACTCTCTGAGGATCAGAAAAAAATAATTGTTGCTCTACATAAAGATGGCCTAGGCTATAAGAAGATTGCCAAGACCCTGAAACTAAGCTGCAGCACGATGGCCAAGACCATACAGCAGTTTAACAGGACAGGTTCCACTCAGAACAGGCTTCGCCATGGTCGACCAAAGAAGTTGAGTACACATGCTCAGGGTCATATCCAGAGGTTGTCTTTGGGAAATAGGCATATGAGTGCTGCCAGCATTGCTGCAGAGGTTGAAGGGGTGGGGGGTCAGCCTGTCATTGCTCAGACTATACAACTCACACTGCATCAAATTGGTCTGCATGGCTGTCATCCCAGAAGGAAGCCTCCTCTAAAGATGATGCACAAGAAAGCCTGCAAACAGTTTGCTGAAGACAAGCAGACTAGGGACATGGATTACTGGAATCATGTCGTGTGGTCTAATGAGACCAAGATAAACTTATTTGGTTCAGATGGTGTCAAGCGTGTGTGGCGGCAACCAGGTGAGGAGTACAAAGACAAGTGTGTCTTGCCTACAGTCAAGCATGGTGGTGGGAGTGTCATAGTCTTGGGCTGCATGGGTGCTGCCAGCACTGGGGAGCTACAGTTCATTGAGGGAACCATGAATGCCAACATGTACTGTGGCATACTGAAGCAGAGCATGATCCCCTCCTTTCGGAGACTGGGCCAAAGGGCTGAATAACAACATGATAACGACCCCAAATACACCTCCAAGATGACCACTGCCTTGCTAAAGAAGCCGAGGGTAAAGGTGATGGACTGGCCAAGCATGTCTCCAGACCTAAACCCTATTGAGCATCTGTGGGGCATCCTCAAACAGAAGGTGGAGGAGCACAAGGTCTCTAACATCCACCAACTCTGTGATGTCGTCATGGAGAGGTGGAAGAGGATTCCAGTGGCAACCTGTGAAGCTCTGGTGAACTCCATGCCCTAGAGGGTTAAGGCAGTGCTGGAAAATAATGGTGGCCACAAAAAATATTGACACATTGGGCACAATTTGGACATTTTCACTTAGAGATGTACTCACTTTTGTTGCCAGAGGTTTAGACATGAATGGCTGTGTTGAGTTATTTTGAGGGGACAGCAAATTTACATTGGTATACAAGCTGTGCACTCACTACTTTACATTGTAGCAAAGTGTAATTTCTTCAGTGTTGTCACATGAAAAGATAGAATAAAAGATTTACAAACAACGTGAGGGGTGTACTTACTTTTGTGAGATACTGTATATACAGTATAAATTGCACATGTATGTATATACAACATATCTTAACTAAGTATGTATGTATACTATATATTTCAGTTTACCAGTACTTAGGTGAGGTAGCTGCATTAATTTCCAGGCGTTTTTCTCTTTTATTTTCATCTGATATTTCTGTGACACGTGCTGTGCCTGGGTGGCAACGCTCATCACTCCACCATATCTAGAGAGGTTGCAATGGTTACCACCCAGCCTGCAGTCAACACCAAAGTTTTTGAGTGCACGGCTAATGGTGATACCTTGAATTAATTAAAAAAGAGAATAAGCCAGCACTCACCATGTCCAACTTTAACATTTTAATGAGATCTTGTGTCATCTCAGGCAATGACAAGAAACATGAAAGCAAAAATAAGACTTCAATTTTATGGGACTATAAGATATCCATTTCACTTTGTGTCACCTTGAGTAAGAGTGAAGAAAATGTCATCAACACACCAAGATTCCTCGAAAGGGTCCAAAGCACGCAGCATCACTGAACAGCCGGTCTTCTTGAATGTGTGCGTGGGCAAAATTGTGTTTGGTTTTGACCTTGAGAAAGAGGTCCCCTGTGGCCCTGAAATATTGGTGTAGTGTGTTTACTTTTACATCTCTTGTCATTGCCTCTGCAATATTACCACAGTAAAAGATTGAAGGTGGACTGGATGAGTGCTGGCCAAGATTTAGGGATGAACAGGGTAATTTCAATTACTAAAGCATGTCTCAGTTTATTAGCCGTTGTGTGTTAATCGCAAAAAAAATCCAAAAAATGAATGAAACCTCTGAATGAGAGTGTGTTTGGTTTTAGAGTGATTGTTATCAGCACAGCTTTACCTCATCCACTAAGCTAAAATTACTTTGCAAAGAGAAAATTCACTCTTTTCTGAATGAGTTATCACCGTGCTTCCCCTCATTTACTAAGATAAGTAAAAATTTACTTTGCAAAAAATGCTCTGCCCCTCTAGTTAAACATCCCCACCAAATAACCTATTTTAACATTCGGCTATACCTTTCATCTAAGTTGTTTCTGGACCCGGATGGAAATTGTCTTCTGACATCCATGACTTATTTCTCTGAAGTCATCTTTTCATTACTGCTTTGCCATTGAAGTTTAGAGTATTTTTTTTTAACAAATATGTCTTATAAATATAAAAAATATAATATACAATAATCAAATGTTTACACTCTCTAAAAAAAAGATATGCAATGCAAAAAAAAAAAAAAAAATAAACATAATCAGAATTCAACATTTTACAAGCCTAGTTTACAAAATGACATTCCTAAAGCAAATATGACTGGACATAACAGTACAACATACAATATCAACAATTACTTAATTTCAAAGCAACATTGCAGAATAAACATGTTAATAAGTTCTTGCCTGTAAATTAAACAATGTGTTTCTATCTTAAAGACAGTTAATCTCTTTATTGATATATGTTTCTCTCTTATGTAATTAATTTAACCAATGAAAGTCTATGGAGAAATGAAGTGTTGAATCATACACCGAACGTGGCTACAAGTATTTCATTACTAAACAAATTCAGTAATTTTTGTAGACTTATGGAAAGTGCTATTCACCCCTGGGGAGACGTTTGGCAGCAAAACAGATTTCTGCTATGCATCTCATTTACATTAATTTAATATCTTGTTAGTCCAAACATGTATTTGATAGGCACTGTTCAAATCTTCAAGTAGAGAAATTAAGCCTGGTATTTCAAGCCATAATGTTTTGCTTAAAGCATCAAACTTTATGTTAAGAGTTCTTCTTTGCCGACAAAGGCCAATTATGGATGAAGGTCTAGAAGGTGATTATATTCTAGATACAGTGCAGTTTAAAGTACAATAAATGTTCTTTTACAAACTTACAATACAGATGTAATTTTATTGAACACAAACAAAGAGCATTCTGTGGAAATCTTTGTGAAGTTTTACATTTTTATTTGTAAAAGAAAGGTTATATATGGATCATTATAAATATTTATTAAAAAATAATTTTAATACAATTGACCCCAAGCCATTATCAATTCCATTTAAGTTCTTATTGAAGGTGTTGCATGAGTTTGTTTACTTATGAGAATCTCTTAAGCTGACACTTTGTCTAAAATGTAAAATATACTGTAGTGTATGTGTCATCATTTTTAAATGAAGATTTTTTTTAAATAATTTGGTAATTGTTTCATTTGAAGCCAAAATCTCAGGTACACATGTATGTGCCTTTGCACATGTATTTGTGAAAGCTTTAATTAAATGAAAAGAAAATGCATTGTCTAGTTCATTGACTCCAGGCAGAAATCTGCTTTGTGATTTCTTTGCCATGTGTTGTTATAAATTGAGCAGATGTTGGTTACCAAGAGACTGTTTGCCATTTAAGATGAATGTCTAAGTCAGTAAACAACACTTTTGAAAGGGTCCATTTAAAAAAATCAAAGAACTCAATGTACTAAATGCGTGTTGCTTGTTTTTTTTTTTATTTTCATGTCTTCATCCAGTCTTTAAAGGTGTCCTCAAAGATGCATTTTCACATATATTTTTAGGATTTTTTATGAGGTAGGCCAACATTTTAAGTCAAAAGTTCCCAACTTGAGCTATGGAGCTCTGTAAAAGAGAAGACATGTGAAAAATAACCCTAAACCTGCCTGCTGTTAAACCCATATTTAGGGTGGAACATGTAATGTGTTCTATCTCCTGCCACCTCTCCCCCCCATCCAACCTTTGGGGATCTTCTCCCTGCATCCTCTGTCAAAATCCAAAACCAGTGCAGCTACGTCCTGTCATTCGTTCACAATTTCTGACATTGCATCTCCGATCCACTAATCACGGGTGCAATGCTTTTCAGGCTCCTGCAGGAAAAAGATAATAAATGCATTTTTTTTCTGTAAAAATATGTGCATTTTAGGGTTGCACCGATACTGTATTTATTTCGGCGAGTGCAAAGCTCATACAGGACTGCCGTGCGATTCCTGTCTGAATCGAATGCATATCCCACACTTCTGCTGTGTGTGTGTGTGTATAGAAAGGGATTAAAGTGCCACCTAGTGGGCAGTTTAAAATATATTAGAACTCACAGTACATATCTGGCCACATGCAAAATAATCTAAATAGGTGTCCTGTTCCGCCAATGGCAGCAAGTCAGGGCTGCTGGAGGTGCTCACAGGGCTGAAGGAGAAGTTCCGGGACCCTGTAGGTATAGGGCGTAAGTGACGTCAGCTTGGAGGGAACCACCTCTATCTCCAGCCCTGTGAGCACCTCCAGCGGCCCTGATTTGCTATCTTGTGCAGTCTGGGACACCAATAGAAACATAGAAAAGTGACGGCAGAAAAAGACTGAGTAGTCCATCGAGTCTGCCCCTTTTTATTTTTTTTATTTTTTTATTTTTTACATTAACCTTGTTGTCTGACTATGGATTTATGTTTATCCCAAGCATGTTTGAAGCCATTTACTGTTGACTGTCTCACAATCTCTGTTGGTAGTTTATTCCAATCATCAACCACCCTTTCAGTAAAATAATACTTTCTAAGATTAGTTTTGAACTTCCCCCCAGTTAGTTTGAGGTCATGTCCCCGTGTTCTTGATTTTGGTTTCATATTGAAAAGACTGCCCTCCTGAACCTTATTCACCCCCTTGAGGTATTTAAAGGTTTCAATCATGTCTCCCCTCTCCCTTCTTTCCTCCAGACTGTACATATTAAGTTCCTGAAGTTGCTCTTGATATGTTTTATCCCCCAGACCTTTCACCATTTTTGTTACCCGTCTCTGAACTCGTTCTATTTTATCAATATCTTTTTGTGAGTGAGGTCTCCAGAACTGGACACAGTATTCTAAGTGAGGTCTCACTAAAGATCTATATAGAGGAATCAGAACCTCCTTTCTCCTGCTGGTGATCCCTCTACTGATACATCCCAGAATTCTATTTGCTTTTCCCACTGCCTGGTTACACTGTTTGCTCAGTTTGCTCATTTTGCAATCATCTGAAATAAGCACCCCCAAATCTTTTTCTTCTGTAGTGCTAGCTAACACTGTGCCCCCAATGCTGTACTCTCTTTTTCCCTAGATGCATTATTTTACATTTATAAATATTGAATGTTGATTATTTTGCATTATTTTGCATGTGGCCAGATATGTACTGTAAGCTATAATATTTTTTTAACTGCCCACTAGATGGTGCTTTAATCCCTTTCTATACACACACACACGCACACACACACACAGGAGCAGTGGGGGAAATCACATGTGATACGGGCAGGAATCACACCACATTCTAGTTCAAATCGCATGTGATTCTTTGCAGTGCAATTTGCGCCCATTCATTTTGTATTGACACAAATAGCATTGCAAAGTATCGGTTTAGGTATCAAGAGCATTTAGGCGCGTATCATACTGGTATCAATATCGGTGCATCCAGGGGCGTAACGATAGGGGTTGCAGGGGTTGCAATTGCAACCGGGCCCCATGGTCCAGGGGGCCCATGTGCCTCCCTTGTACACCTGAATAGGAGGGATGGCGGGGGGCGGCATTTAGAGGACCCAATCTCCTCCATTTTCCTCTATCCAGTTTACTTGTCTTCTGCTGTTCCCAGGGCCCCTGTGTGCTTCCCTGGTCCCCCTGGGGCCTTCTGCAGAACTTGTGAAAGGGCCCCACTGCAGTACCGTAATAAAGGGACCCACGATAGGCGTAAAGGGCCCCAGGATCAGTGGGAAGAGGGAAGGGCCCTGGCCAGGGGTCAGGGGGCCCTTCATAATTTCTTGCACCGGGGCCCTGAAGGTTCTAGTTACGCCTCTGGGTGCATCCCTAGTGCATTTATTATTTTTTTCTAAAAAGGTGAACTTTACCAATATTTGAACATATTGCATTTTGCCTGTAGTTTCTCAAGCATGTAACTAACTGCACAAGTGTAAACAGAGGCATAAATAGCAGTCCTACCTTTTGCACCATACAAGTCCATTCTTGGAAGTATCAACATAATTTGTCACTTCTTTTTTTCATGTTTGTGTATAAACAATTACTTGAATAAGGAATAAAAAACCCATGCTATTATAAATATATGAACAAAGTAAAAAAAGAAAAAAGAAGAAATAGAAGCGCTATCACCCAAATCTGTGCAATCACCAGACGAATTACATATAAAAAATGACAAAAAGAAAGTGATGCACTGTATACAATATACACTATATATATATGGTGTGTGATTAGGAGATATACAGTATATATATATATATATATACTGTATGACCACAGAAACGTGGTCAAGCAAGTATGGACAGGGATGCTACATATTATTCATGATCCATTGGGTGACAGCTAGGAAGGATGAAAGATAGGACACTCCAGTGGAACTTGTTTAGCTGCCAGAGATGTCACCTCCACCTCCTCCTACACCTCCTCCTCAATTCCCTCTTCTACCGAGTCATTTGCCAATGCTTCAGTCCTCCAAAAGTGTTCAAGAGGATATACAATGGCTCTGGAAAAAAGATGTCACATAGTGCTGCAGCTGTAATGCCTAGGGGAAAGCGGCCACAGTGGGGCAGTGATTCTTTTCCACCAGGCCCAGAGGTGGTTAACCCCATGGCAGCTTGTACCAGGAATAGTGGAAAGGGGTAATATCAACACCAACATGCTGTTCGACCACCAGCAGGGAAAGTTGACACACATTCCTTTCCTGGCACATGTCCTCAATCACGTGCAGTGGTTCCTGAATAGATATGAGGATGCATGCATCATGAACACTGTGCAAGTTGTGCTCCTGCTAGAGCACACAATGTGTGGCATCATGGACAGGGCACTTGAGGCAGAGTAGAGGGAGGAAAAGGAGGATTTCCTTGTATGCAGGGCCCACTCTGCCCAGACACAGGGATAGGTTTCATACCTCCCAAACCACAAGATTAGTATGTGTTTAGGAGGAGGTAGCTCAGGACAATGTCATTCTCAGTGACTATGAGGATCAGGATTTCTCCTCCAAGAATTTGCAGCACAACCCTCCTTGATTCATGTTACAAGGGGGAGTCCCAGAGCTTATCCTGGTCTTGCAGAAGGAGCAGAGGATGAAACATCTGGAGAATGTGCTACGGAGGATCCTGTGTCAATCATTTCCAGAGGCTAGCAGGATAACATTTTAGGGCCAAGGTGTCGCTAAGCCTCCTGGCAGTGAAGGAAGGTGCAGCGATGTGGTGACTGAAAGAAAAAAAAAATTTCAGTCCTCAGCACCCAAGGCTATGTGCTGCCAACACCTGTTTATCAGCAGCTATATCACAGGATTGTCAATTACTTGGGGGAAAGTGCAGATGTAGAGATGTGTCACAAAGGATGGACACCAGGACAGAGTTTGCGAGTTTGCTCAGTATGCAGCTGAGTTGCTGGGCTCGGTTCCCTGTGCTTTCTGTACTGTGGAGGGCTTTTTGATAGACAAAAGAGAATGATCCAGTCTTAGATCAGTAGCAGCTTCTAAGCCCCTGCTACATATGCATTTATTTATTCATTTTTTGTTGCATCCCAAGCTCCTCCTTTCATTACAGTTGGGCCGAACACCCCCCGAATATCCCCCCCCCCCAGTTCGGTTTGTGCCAGAACTCTCGAACATCGCAAACGTTCGGACCCAAACTCCGAACCCTATTAAAGTCTATGAGACCTGAACTTGAAAAATCAAAAGTGCCTATTTTAAAGGCTTATATGCAAGTTATTGGCCACAAAAAGGGTATGGAGGCCTGGGTACTGCCCTGGTGGACATGTATCAATGCAAACATTTTTTTTTAAAAAGATAATTTTTACAGGAGCATTGATTATAATTATGCTTAAAGTGAAACAATAAAAATGAAAAATTCCTTCAAATATAGTGCCTGGGGGGGGGGGGGTCCCCTTAGCCTGCCTGTAGTGGTGTATCTGTACCATGTATAGAACCTGCTGCAGCAAAACTGACATTTATAAAGAAATTAAATTACATTTAAATTGCCGGCAATACAATACTGTTGCTGGCAATAGAAAAATGTTTTTAAAAAGGGCGTAAGGGTCCCCCAATCCATACCAGACCCATATCTGAGCATGCAGCATGGCAGGCCAGGAAAGGGGGGAGTGATCGCCCCCCCTCCTAAACTATGCTAGGCCACATGCCCTCAACATGGGCGGGTGCTTTTGGGCTGTTAGAAGAAGACCTGTGCTAATGGACTTGTTAGCGCTTTTTTTTGCGCACGCCTGTGCGCGTTCACGTTGGATGCGGCGCCAAACGCCTCTATTTAAGCTGTGTGCACCCTGCAGCAAGTGCTGTCTGATCTACAGCATTTGGTGTGTGTTCCTGAGCAACCTGATTATCTGATACCTGTTCCTGTGACCCGGCTTGTCTAGACCCTGCTCTGATCTCTGCCTGCACTGACCTCGGCTACCCACGACCACTCTCCTGCCTGCTCTCTTGTACCTTTGCTGTCAGCCCGTTAACAAACTTTTCCTGTGCCCGAGCACTCTTCTGTCTGACCCTTCTGTACTGCACCGCCAGCCATCTACCAACCCGGCCTGTACCACCACTCTGTTCAACCAGCACAAAACCGGAAGCACCTCTTCAGTTGTCACTGGTGACCATCTCAACCCTCATGCCATCCTCACTCCTGAGCCTCCTGTCTACTCTACCAGGGGTTCACGAATTAGGGTCACAAGAGAGGTTACTCCTGCATAAGTCAGACTCCATCGCCAGGTACGTAACAGGGGCATTGTCAATCACGACGCCCACTGCCACTGCCGTACCTGAAAAAAGAAAAAAGCTATGAAGGCATAGTGCATGCTGGGTCGGTGATGTCACAAGGGGCGGTGCCACCAGGTGATGTCACCAGGTGGCCCTGCCCTTTAACTATTTAATAACTGTTAAATGTCAGAGCCTGCAGTTGGTGGTTAGCATTCGTCAGCGGATGATTTTTTTTTTCTCTTTTTAGGTTCAGCAGTGGCAGCAGGCATCGACAATGTATCTACATAAGGGGACACTGTTTTTCTATTTGTAATAAAGGATTTATCAAAAAACTGTGTCTGTGCTTTTATTTCTTTTTGACCCTTTCTTTTGGTGAATGGGTGGGGGTACAATGTACCCCATACTCATTTACATGGGGGGCAGGATCTGGGGGCCCCTTGTTAAAGGGGGCTTCCAGATTCTGATAAGCCCTCTGCTCACAGACCCCTACAACCACAAACCCCAAAGCACCCCCCATTTTGAGGACCTGGTATGGTTCAGGAAGGGGGGCGCTCACTCATCCCCCTCCCTTTCCTGGCCTGCCAGGCTGCATGCTCGGATAAGGGTCTGGTATGGATTTTGGGGTGCCCCATGCCATGTTTTTGTAAAAATTTTGGCGTGGGTGTTCCCCAAAGGGCCTGGTATGAATATTTGAATATGAATAAAGAATATTTGGGTTGTGGTAGGATGGTTTGTTTCTTATAATACCCGAAATCTCATTTTAACAAAGTCCGAATTTTTCAGTTTTTTTGGGTTGGGTAACTACAACACTGGCCATTAATTGTTTGATTTAATTGCAGTGCACTGTCATTAAAAAAGGACAACACATTATGATTCCTCATGTTACTCTTTAATGTAACATGGCCTAAAACTGTCTGATTTCACTTTTTACTTCTGAAATTCTTGCTTAAAAAATGCTTTGAAATTTGCACAGATAATTTCAAATATTTTTTCTCCTTTGTTCAAAAAAATACAGTTTTCTTTAAAATTTTAGGAATTAAGCCTACTGTCATATTGGCCCCACATTAATTTTGATATACTACTTCTCCAAAAAGGATATAAAATCTGTGGTTTGAGTTTTCATTCTTTTGTGAGGAAAAAATATTGTAGGGTGCAATCTGCTTGCTCTCTCTCTCTCACACACACACAAAAGGTGGACAGTCTAAAAAGGTTTAAAAAGGTGTGCATGAAATCTGTAATTTTTTTCCTCTTCACACAATGAAAGAAAGTAAATTTTTTAGGTAATGTGCAGTCTGGTTACCTTCTCCATTGACAGGGGAGGCCTCAAAGCTGTGTTGCAAATATGTATGTTGTTTCCATATTCAGTGTCCTAAACAAGGCACTAGTATGCAATTTCCTGATGTAAAATCACTGCCTGCTCTTTTCCTCCAAAATTGTGGATTGTCTACACTAGTTTGTTAGCTGCGTTTTTTTAAGCTGTATGCTTCTTCCATCATCAAAGGGCAAAAAAACACACATACTGTAAGCAGCCAATAGATGATACAGCTTTCTTTGTTTAACCAGCAGTTTGAATGAAAAAACTGATTTGATTCCCCCCATCCACATCAAGAATCCTCCCAGCTAAGCTATTGTATTCTGAGAGTGGAGAGACTTCCTGACCATTAGAATAAACTGATCAGAGTTGCAGATCATAGCCTGCAGCACTGATTAAGTGGAGAAAATCAACAGGGCAGTTGTACAGAATTCAATCAATTGATTGATTTTTTGGCCCCATGAGGAAGTCTGCATGAACGAAACATGTCAGGATGCTATCGCACGCTGGATCAGGTGTGACGCTTGCATGCTAATCCAGAAGTTATGTGGTGCTTGGTCAGTACAGCTGCAAGGTGATGAGATGCTGGGAACCCGGCAGAGATACAGGAAGTGGGCATACTGATGGATGTGAATAGCTAAAGCAGGGGGATCCTGGGAAAGCTGGGAGCTGATTTTCATTTTTTTAAAGCGTTGTATGCGATTCATCTTTGATGTGAGGCATTGATTTTTGGTAAGTTCATTCAATCAACACTATGGGAATGGATGTAACAAGCACCTCATTAAGATTGATATTTATCATGGAAAATATATGGACACTATTGGTGACTTTCAGCACACACTTATGTGTTTTTTTGGGACTATTTAGGTTAATTTAAACAGTTTTTGATATTTGGTCACTTTTTTTACTTTAAAATATTTGGTAAGAGGATATGATGTGCAGCGCCACCTAATGTTTGTATATGAAATTATAAAGATGAAAAAAATCTCTATACCCAGCGCTTATGCTTTACCTTCCTCTATTAATAGTTACTTTGGGCTGTTGGTCGGCTGCCGCTTTATCTGTTAAAAATACCTGATGTGAACTTTAACTTCTGTGTGTTCGTTTCATTACACCCTTTGGTCAAAGTTAAGCAGCGCCGCTACTGCTATGAATGCATGTAGTGCTGTCACTTATTCACTCTTCCTGTTTCTTGCTCTATTAGTTTTCTGCGTACATAAATCCTTACGACCATGAATAAATATACATACAGTTATATCAGCATTATTTGGTATTCGGCACATATAAAAACATGTGTATCTGTTCAGCTTTGCCACTGCTTGTTAGGAATACATCGGTTCCTGTGCCGATTTAGTCCTGTTCACTTCAGGTTTAAATTACATATTGTAGCTAAGAAACAGATTTTCTAAAAAGTCATTCAAAACAAGTCATTCAATAAAAGTTATTTTGTATCCAACGAATATCCTCCTTATATCTCTGCTTTTTTTGCTGTTATATATCCTATTTTGCTGATTGCCAATTAACACTTTACACCCCCTTCTGGGTCCCTCCTTACCAGATCAGCTGTTTTCAATGCGCTGTCCTGCTCCTTTTGGGTGAGCCGGAATACTTTGTTACATTCGTCCTTAAATACAGTTTTATTTTTTTCCAAAATGCGATACTCAGAGAGAAATGGGAAATAATGACGTTTGTAGGGCTCCTTAGGGTAATTTCCGCCTGGGATTAGTGTCTCCTCTCTTTCAGGACTCACCAAAAGGCCGAGTGGGTTTTCCTCGTCCTGTCGCGTAACTTTTGTCGACTAGACCATTCCTCCCTGGGTCTTCCCCCACATTTCACAATTAACCGTTAGTCGTTTTATCCTATATATTGTCGTTTTTTTCGTCTCTATATTCCTCCTATAAGCAACCTATGTTTTATTGAAAATAACTTACTGAACAAAACTTACTGAAAAATCTTTTAGACAAAGAATCGATGTTATACATTAAATTTGGACTTCACTTGTCCTGATTTAGCCGTGTCCTTGGCTACATAAGGATTGTTCGTCACCGTTTCGACTTGTCTATGTGTAC
>BLSH010104844.1:456522-473255 GCA_018402905.1 Glandirana rugosa | reverse complement strand
AAAGACGTAATGACGAAACGCGTCTGCGAGTGATCACACGGCATTCATTCAGGAGTAAAGGAGAGAGGGAGCAGCACACAGATCATCACACACCGCAGGCTGGAGGCTCACGCTGGTAGGAGCGGCTTCAGCAACACTACGATATGGTGATTTTTGATCTTAATGTGAATGTTTTTATGTAAGCAGGATTTTAAAGGGAGAAGGGGGATTTTATGTCAAAATAAAAAAACGGTTTTACGCTATGAGTCTCTCTTTACCCTTTATTACTGCAAACATCCCGAGGAATCCCATTAAAGGCGGACCCTAATCACAGAGGAGAGAAAGTCCTGAGTGGTTTTCCGGCTCACCCAAAAGGAGCAGGACAGCGCATTGAAAACAGCTGATCTGGTAAGGAGGGACCCAGAAGGGGGTGTAAAGTGTTAATTGGCAATCAGCAAAATAGGATATATGACAGCAAAAAAAGCAGAGATATAAGGAGGATATTCGTTGGATACAAAACAACTTTTATTGAATGACTTGTTTTGAATGACTTTTTAGAAAATCTGTTTCTTAGCTACAATATGTAATTTAAACCTGAAGTGAACAGGACTAAATCGGCACAGGAACCAATGTATTCCTAACAAGCAGTGGCAAAGCTGAACAGATACACATGTTTTTATATGTGCCGAATACCAAATAATGCTGATATAACTGTATGTATATTTATTCATGGTCGTAAGGATTTATGTACGCAGAAAACTAATAGAGCAAGAAACAGGAAGAGTGAATAAGTGACAGCACTACATGCATTCATAGCAGTAGCGGCGCTGCTTAAGTTTGACCAAAGGGTGTAATGAAACGAACACACAGAAGTTAAAGTTCACATTCGGTAATGTTTGTATATATTTTGCTTTTACAGACACTTTATGCAATTGGTAGATTGTCTTCTGTACTACCTCCTAGCCCATACATAGATTGAAATTTGTCTGCCGCCTGCTGACCTGGCTGAATTTTGATCTATGTATGGCTGGCCTAATTGTTTATTTTCTGATACTAAATGTTTGCTCAATTGCTCAGAAATTAATGCAGCCTGTCCAAACAGAGTTTCCTAGCTGTGTTGCAAACCTGTATGCTATTTCTATCGTCAGTTAAATAAAAAAAAAACACTTTTAAAAAAAAAATGTAAACGGATTCTAAATACCTGTTCAGTCTCTCAGAAAATGCAGCCTGTTCAAACACGCTTTCTAGCTGTGGTGCAAACCTACATGTTATTTCCATCATCAGTGTCCAAAGAAAGGCTTATTAAAGGAGTTGTAAAAGCAGAAGGTTTTTTTTATCTTAATGCATTCTAAAAACAAACCTTCTGTGTGTAGCAGCCTCCCCAGCACCCCCCAATTACTTACCTGAGGCCCATCTCTCTCCAGCGATGTGCACAAATATCTAAGCCGTCCAGGACACTTCTCCTGATTGGCTGAGACACAGCAGCGGCGCCATTGGCTCCCGCGGTTGTCAATCAAAGTCAGTCAGCCAATCAGGGGAGAGAGGGGGTGGGGCCAGGTCAGGGCTCCGTGTCTGAATGGATACACAGAGATCTGACTCGGCTCAGGTGCCCCCATAGGAAGCTGCTGGCTGTGGGGGCACTCAATAGGAGGTAGGGGCCAGGAGAGCAAAAGAGAAATCCGGGAAGAGAGGGATCCAGGCTGCTCTGTGCAAAACCAACTGCACAGAAGAGGTAAGTATAACTTGTTTGTTATTTTTTTTTTTAAAAACTAGACTTTACAATCACTTTAACTGTGCTGCAAAACTGTCACAATTGATCTAACTTTAGTCTTTAAAAGAAGGCGCAAAGTTTTGATTTCAAGGTGCAATTTAATTTATGTATCTCTTTTACAAAAATTGTGGCTTAACTAACAAAGACTTTATAGGTGTCCTTCAAAACTGTTTAATTTTTTCAGCCTTCAAACTTTATTAAATAGCTTTATATTTTCTCGCAACAATATTTAGGGCTGCCATGTTTACAATATTATACTCTATTTGTTTTTTCTCAGAAAGCAATGACTCATTTCTCCCCCTTATGCTGGCCATACACTATACGAAAAATCGGCTGAAATTCAGTCATTTGGATAGTTTGTTCATTATTTGGCTAGTTAATGGGCACAAATCGGTAATCGTTGGGACGTTTTTGAGTTAAAAAAAACAGGACAAGTTTGGAAATTTTCTGCCGAACGAACGGTAAATTGAAAGGTTAATGTGTTTCCCATCCAAACTGTTTGCACTAGATATATGTAAAAAATAGAAAAAAACGGGTTCATTTATGTCCATTGAACGATTGGTCATTACATGATGGCACTATCGTTTGTACTCATGGGTGAGTGTTTGTTTTTTGAAAATGGGTTTGAATGATTTTTCGAATAGTGTATGGCCAGCATTACATTACTGCCTTGGGCCCAAATCAATCTGTTGTTGAAAAATTCTGCTTATGTCTCTGAAACAAAGCATTGTGATATCATCGCATCAGCTCTACAATATGTTTTTTTTTTTTAATGAATAGAAGACCACAATAAGGTTTGCTGTGTGACTTGTTTTGCCATGTTATGCAATTTGTATGATGTTGATAGCTTTAGTGTTTTTTTAAAACTGTATAAACAATATTATATTATATACCTTATAGTTTTTTTTTTGCTGTATTGCCTCTGATGCTTTTAACAGCTTTTAACAATCAATTACAGCTTATTACTGCTACACAAAAAGTCAGTTGTTTTGGCAAAAAACTACCTACTACTACTTTTGGAGTGAAAATTAATTTAAGTAAGTTATCAATGTAAGGTAAATCAGACATGCAATTTATGTGATGCCAGAGTATAATACCACTGACTATGTTGTCCCCGAGAGTCATAGCATCCTGTAATTACACGTACAGCTTTAAAGGAGTTGTAAAGCCTCAAGGTTTTCACCTTAATGCATTCTATGCATTAGGGTGAATAACCTTCTGCGCTGCAGCTGCCCCCCAGAGCCCCCCTTTTTCTTATCTGAACCCGAACGTTCCAGCGACAAGCACGAGCCCAGCAGCTCCAGGCGCTGTTTCAGGTTCTCATTGGATAGATTGATAGCAGCAGAAGCCATTGGCTTATGCTGCTGTCAATCAAATCCAGAGACATGGGAGCTTGGGTTGGGGCCAAGTCCAGCTGTCTGTGTCAAAGGATGCAGCAGCAGGACTCGGGAGCGCACAAGCACGGGTGCCCCCAGGAAAAGCGTTTATCTGTGGGGGCACCGGATGAAGAGGAGGAGCCAGGAGTGCCGACACTCCAGAAAAGGTGGATAGGGCCGCTCTGTGCAAAACCCTTGCACAGAGCAAGTAAGTATGACATGTTTGTTATTTTACAACAAAAAACCTTTACAATCACTTTAAGGCATCCAGCAAGTGTGTTTTTTAAAGTATTAGTTCAACTTTTCAGGAAAAATGAAAAGCTAATGTAAGACCCTACACCCCCCCCCCCCCTACACTTACCTCCATTGTTGACTCAATTTCACCTTCCACGCAGCCTGGTGCTGAATCCATGGTGTTTGAAAACATTTTCAGAAAAGGTGAGCACTTTAAAGGAATGCCTATTTTTATGCCATCCTTTGAGTTGCTAAAATGACATCTCCTTGTTGAACAATCATTTTAAAAAATGTTCTTTTCTTTGGTACATGTCCCCCAAGTAAGTGTTCAGGCCTCGTGTACTTTCTTTGTGGGTCGCTTGAAAGCTTAGAAAATGGCCTTTACTGAAAACAAATGTTTGGCTCCTATTGATTTCAATAGGGTGTGGATACTACACTGAACCAAATCTTGCTTTTATTTCTAATAAATATACTACACTATGATACGATTCTGGGGCTCCATGTGGTGAGTTATTCCCTAGCTAGGAGGAGCTACGTGAATGTATCTGATCGCTATTGGGCAGCCGCTGGCAAGGATCAGGAAGGATACCTCTTGTGATTGTTACAGGCTGGCTTACTTTGCTTGCTATGGTAAGTGCATAGTGGTGGCGGTATTGGTGCACTTGTGGATACACGCATGGCAGCATCTTGGCACTTTCAACAGCATTTACTTGTGAAAGCAATAATGATATTGGACATTTGATTATACAAACTTTTTAAATTATGTTATACTTCATACTCTAAGCACTTTATTACCAAATGGACAGTTTTTTTCACTGCTTCACTATTTTGAGCACATTTTGAGATATACTTTTGCATTAGTGAATACTCATATGAATGTTATTACTTACACTGTCAGTTAATGTATAGGATTTTTTAGTGTTGTTTGAGCATTGCAATATATATATATATATTTTTTTTTTAAGCAAACCTGGGCATGTTTGGCTCATCAGCCATGGTTAACACTTATGTTTCTACATGCAGTTCAAGGGCATTTTTTCATGTGTTATTCCATATTTTTTTAGGGAAAGAGGGTACCTCTTGTATTAAATTGCACGCATTATGCAATTAATAATTTTTTATGTAGTTACATTCTATAGCACATACCTTTTAGTCAAAGTAGAGAAGATTTTCTGCTTGTAGGGCAACAAATTTGATGAGAACACAGAGATCAAACTAGTTCCATTATCTATAGTGGCATAGATTGCACATTTTGTGAGCAGTATAGATCCTATTGCACATTTTGTGAGCAATTCAACATGCATTTAACTAAAACAAAGGAATGTGGCCTACAATAGGAATAATTTCAAACTCATGCCATTGACACAAGCCCAAAGCCTGTTGGCATGGGCCCATGACATTTCCTCATAGCTTAGGTCATTCATGTCCTTTATTAATTAAGCCACTGAAATGTATATTCAACATAAACTGTGTTAATAACAGTTGATCATAGATACTGCAATCTGAGGTCATCGAAAGCTACTTTACCTACTTCCTACTACAAAGCTTCTGGTACACTCTTCTGAGCTATTTTCACATAGTGGCAAATTTTGGGCAAATGTAGCCTTGCTACACCAGAGATAAAGGGAACCTACTCTGTAGTTCTCTAACTCTTGCAGACTCAATGGTACTATAAAGTTAAATACACCCTACTCTAGCTGCTCCAGCTATAAGTACTTCCAGACCTTTTTCTGGCAAGCAGTGGTTCCTCTACACTCCAGCAGAGAAAGTATGTGCTTTCAGCGATATAAGCAGTGCATGTACTGCACTTGCCAGTATGTTCAGGGTCCCCCTTAGCCCACCTACTTCTTTAAGGTACTGGAGTTGAAGCTTTCGTGTTGTAAAATTCTCACCAGAAGCTGCAGCCATAACGGATCGATTCCCAAAGCTGCCTGAGAGCACATAGCGTACAACCCTGCAAAAATGTTTGCAACCTTACACACCACTGATAAGGCTGCACATTCCTCTCTATGAGGCACTCTGTTGTCTCAATCTTCACAGGACCTGAAATACGGCTCACAGTTTACTGCAGAAATCTTCAGCTGCAACCTCTAAGAAGCTATTGGATGACAGTGCACTGTGAATTTGGAGTCCAGGATGAATGATGCTACAGTAATTCTGGAAAGCCATGAACCTGAAATAGAAACTCTTCATGCAGTACCTGTACTGGCAGAGGTGAAAATGAAATACAGACAGCAACTATCAAAAATGCTAAAGCGGACCTTTGGGCACAAATATTTTCATTAAATTATATTTCTCAATAGCTACAAAGAAAACAAATCCACTTTCTGTGAACCAAATATATTTTATATTTGCTGCACAAAACCAATGCATAGAGCAGAGTGGTGGGAGGTACCAAGCAGGTCCTTGCACGCCAGACTGCTAACAGTAAACTACAGAGGGTGGTTACAAGACCAGTCACCCTGCACATGGGGAGGAAGCAATGGTAAGAGGTCTTTATTACAGGCAAAGTGCAGGAGCTGTTTCATGCAGGATTATTGCGCAGATCTGGAAGAAATACATAAAAGGCACCAATATTTAAGTAAGAATACATCTGCCTCTTTTATTTAGACACCGTTTTTTGCCCAAATTTTAACTTTAATGGAAAAAAAATTACAGCTCTACATATGAAAAGAATGCTTCATGTTTTATAGAAATAATTGGCTTGAATATGTAAAGCTTATTCATGTATTGCGGGTCAACAACAAACTCATATTGTGTGGATACATATGCACAACATGCAGCATACATATGGTGGATTAAAGTGTGGTTTGGTATGGAGTGTATGTTCCAGCTTCCAATTGTACATGAGCTTAGCAGTGGAGTGTGTCTATCTGACTGCTGTTAGAGATTTTTCCTCTGCTCATCTCATGTAGGGACAACCGTTGTGCTAGGAGTATCACTGTGCATATGCAAAAATATGTCCCTTGTGGCCACAGATAGAACAAGTTTCGGATTCCACATTGTATGAAATAAATCATACATGATGTGAATATACAATATAATAATGCATTTTTGGTGCTATATGAAACCTGTAACAAAATACCCATACAAATTCTGTCTTTTATTGCATTTCATCTAACAATCAGATCAGCACATTTATGGTCAACAAAAGTTACAAAAACATCAGACAGATCGACTGTCTGATGTTGAGGTGGGAGAGAATTTGGGTTCTAGCGATCACCAATGTCTTTGGTTTGATATTAAGACAAGACCTGAAAAATCATATTAAAAAACAAAAGTTTTAGCTTTCAAAGAACAAATTTTGCTGAAATGGGGAAATCTCTAAAAAAGGAACTGAAAGGTTGGAGTAAAATGAGAGGAGTAAGTAATCAGTGGGCACTATTAATGTCTACCATCCTGGAGGCAACTACATTATATGCCAGGCAAGTTAGTAAGAATAAAAGGAAGAAAAAACCAATATGGTTCACCAAAGAGGTAAGTAGGATACAAAGAGAACAAAATGGTGTATAGAAGAGTAAAGGAAACAGGAGGTGTAGCTGACAGAAAGGAGTATAAAAATAGACAAAAGGCAGGCCAAGCTCATTATTGGTGCTGCAAAAGCACAAAAAGGAGGAGGAAATTACTAAGTCTATTAAGAAAGGAGATAAAACCTATTTTAGGTACATTAGTGTAGAAGGAAAAAATACAACGGGATCACTAAAATGAAAACTGGGCACAACAAATATGTTGAGGGAGACCAGGCTGTAGCAAACCATTTAAACAATTACTTCTGTTCAGTCTTCTCAGAAACAGACTGCACTAATGATAACAAGTTAGGGAATAATATTGGTTCTAGTAATGATGGTTCCTTTCTAGGATTTCTGGAGACAGAGGTAGCAGAAGAACTGGCTTGGTTAAAGCTTAATAAAGCAATGGGCCCTGATGGTATTCATCCCAGAGTTGTAAGAGAGCTTTGAGATATAGTTGTTGGGCCATTAACAGATCTTTTTAATCAATCTCTTCTAACAGGAGAAGTTCCCTATGATTGGTGGATAGCTAATATTGGACCTTCCCACAAGAAGGGCAGCAAGGTAGAAGCTGGCAATTACAGGCCAGTGAGTTTAACATCAATTGTAGTCAAGGTAATGGAATCATTCCTGAAAAGAAGAATCATTGATCACCTAAAAATACACAGCTTGCTGGACCCAAAGCAGCTTGGCTTTACTGAGGGCAGATCGTGTCAGACAAATCTGTTTATATTTTTTGACTATATTACCAGTGTTTTGGACTAGGGTGGTGCTGTGGACATAGCGTATCTTGATTTTAGCAAGGCATTTGACACAGTTCCACATAATGATCTAATACAAAAGTTGTACAAGCTAGGACTTAACCCTTCGGTGGTTCAGTGGATATGCAGTTAGCTAAAGGGTAGATCCCAGAGTGTGGTTGTAAATGGGGTTCACTCAGAACAGAGACCAGTCACTAGTGGGGTACCACAAGCCTCTGTACTGGGTCCTGTTCTATTTAACCTTTATGTTAGTGATCTAACTAAATATGTGTTGGGCAAGGTATGTCTATTTGCTCATGATACCAAGGTATGTAATAGGGTTGATATCCCTGGAGGTGTCTGTAACATGGAACATGATTCGTCATTGCTGGAAGATTGGTCAAAGCAGTGGAGACTGCAGTTCAATATTTCTAAATGTAAAATAATGCATCTAGGGAAAAAGAATCCCCTTAGAGAGTGCAACATTGGGGGTACAGTGTTAGCCAGCACTACAGAAGAAAAAGATTTGGGGGTGCTTATTTCAGATGACTGCAAAATGAGCAAAAAGTGTGACCAGGCAGTGGGAAAAGCAAATAGAATTCTGGGATGTATCAGTAGAGGGATCACCAGCAGGAGAAAGGAGGTTCTGATTCCTCTATATAGATCTTTAGTGACACCTCACTTAGAATACTGTGTCCAGTTCTGGAGACCTCACTTACAAAAAGATATTGATAAGATAGAACGAGTTCAGAGACAGGTAACAAAAATGGTGAAAGGTCTGGGGGATAAAACATATCAAGAGCGACTTCAGGAACTTAATATGTACAGTCTGGAGGAAAGAAGGGAGAGGGGAGACATGATTGAAACCTTTAAATACATCAAGGGGGTGAATAAGGTTCGGGAGGGCAGTCTTTTCAATATACAACCAAAATCAAGAACATGGGGACATGACCTTAAACTAACTGGAGGGAAGTTCAAAACTAATCTTTGAAAGTATTATTTTACTGAAAGGGTGGTTGATGATTGGAATAAACTACCAACAGAGGTTGTCAGACAGTCAACAGTAAATGGCATAAACCATGCTTGGGATAAACATACATCTATAATCAGACAATGAGGTTAATGTAAAAACAACCAAAAAAAAGGAGCAGGCTCAATGGACTACTCAGTCTTTTTCTGCCATCACTTTTCTATGTTTCTGTTTATTTATTTTTTCTTGTTGACTGCTTTATTCGAAGTTTCAAATTTTACAGTTCATAGCAATATGTTATAATTGCAGCATGAGTTTTCGTAAGCATGATAGTAACATGACTTGGGGTAAGGCTTAAAGAGACACTTACTGGTGGCTTCCATTACTTTTGTTAGTTCCCTGGCTGTCATTCTGATGCTTTGATGCTACTGCTTTTTGAGCCATTGGCCCAGAAGAAGAAAAGAGATAAGTACTTTGATCACTTTTCTGACACTCATCTACAGCATGTCAGACAGAGCCAGTTCTCTAGCATTTTTAGAAGGAGGCCTGCAATAGCAACCGTCATATTTGTGACAGAATTACTTACACCAAATTGTCTGTTCCTATAGACTCTTGAGACGCTGACTGTCATTATAAGGTTTTTGATAGCCTGGAATTGTGGATAACTGTTCGACAGAACAAAGTAGACACTGGAACTACTTATTAAAATTAACTAATAGAACTTTCCAGAGAACAAAGTTTAAAATGTAGAGCTCTAGCAACTTAAAGCAACAGCATACCATTGTGACTTTTGTTAACCTTGGCTTTATAGCCATCTGAATTTCAGAAGCTTTATAATGCACAGAAAAGCAATGGTACCAATGCCCCCTATTTCTAAGCAACTCAAGGCCCCCTAGAGTTAAACAAATAATTAAACTTTTGAAATGCTTCTATTAATTCCATATAGTGCAGCATTTGAATTAAGTCTCCTAATCTCCATAAATGTTCACTTTATTGCCTTTGATTTTTCCTTGTTGACCTGGCTGCAGTTATTGACATTGTAAATCATCCCTCTCCTTTTCCGTCACTTCCTGGCTGGGAAATATATGACTCATCTATTGCCGCATTACCAATTAGCCTGGTCATGCTTTATATTATCCCAATCACACTATTCTGTGACAAGGTCTTGCTCTGTGACATCCTATTTGATCAATTTTATTACAGGTGTCACTTTTGTATGACACGCCATGAATTTTTTAAGTAAGCAGAAATTCATTAGATTATATTCACTTCAGATCAATATTTAAAGTTAATAGCATTCCATAAATATATACTGAAGGTGCCCAGACCACATATATTTTCTAAATGAAACCTATCATAATTCAAACATATACAATCTAATTCAGACATTATGATTACTGTTAAATGAATAATATCAGTAGTTGATTGAATCAGGGACTTAAAGAATGCAAACCATTTTTTTTTGTTTAATTTTGGATAGTGGTCCTTTTTGCGTTTTGTATCAATTTCTTGACTGGCAACAGGTAGCCCCTGAGAGAGTAACCGAGGCTAAAATTCTCCAGCATTGAGAGTCAAGTATAAATGGTTATAAAAAGTAATAAAACTTGTCAGGGGTTTAAAATCTCCATCTACTTTAAGAAAAAATTGTGCTAAAGTTCAATGTTAAAACCATTATGTAACTGGTGCAGGATTATCACAGGTTGTTATTCCTTAAACTATCACACACTTCTGAGAGCCTGACATACAGTATCTCACCCCTCACATTTTTGTACATATTTTATTATATCTTTTCATGTGACAACACTGAAGAAATGACACTTTGCTACAATGTAAAGTAGTGAGTGTACAGCTTGTATAACAGTGTGAATTTGCTGTCCCCTCAAAATAACTCAACACACAGCCATTAATGTCTAAAAAAGTGCCTTCCAAAACACATTGGCACATATGGGTCTTTTTATATACAGTATCTCACAAATGTGAGCACATCCCTCACATTTTAGTAAATATTTTATTATTTCTTTTCATGTGACAACGCTGAAGAAGTGACACTTTGCTGCAATGTAAAGTAGTGAGTGTACAGCTTGTATAACAGTGTAAATTTGCTGTCCCCTCAAAATAACTCAACACACAGCCATTCATGTCTAAACTGCTGGCAACAAAAGTTAGTACACCCCTAAGTGACAATGTCCAAATTGGCCCCAAAGTGTCAATATTTTGTGTGGCCACCATTATTTTCCAGCACTGCCTTAACCCTCTTGGGCATGGAGTTCTCCAGAGCTTCACAGGTTGCCACTGGAGTCCTCTTCCACTCCTCCATGATGACATCACAGAGCTGGTGGATGTTAGAGACCTTGCGCTCCTCCACCTTCCATTTGAGGATGACCTAGAAATGCTCAATAGGGTATATGTCTTGAAACATGCTTGGCCAGTCCATCACTTTTACCCTCAGTTTCTTTAGCAAGGCAGTGGTCATCTTGGAGGTGTGTTTGGGGTCCTTATCATGTTAGAATACTGCCCTGCAGCTCAGTCTCCAAATGGAGGGAATCATGCTCTTTTTCAGTATGTCACAGTACATGTAGGCATTCATGGTTCCCTCAATGTACTGTGGCTCCCCAGTGCCGGCAGCACTCATGCAGACCCAAACCATGACACTCCCACCACCATGCTTGACTGTAGGCAAGACACATTTGTTTTTGTACTCCTCACCTGGTTGCTGCCATACACACTTCACATCATCTGAACCAAATCATTTTATCTTGGCCTCATCAGACCACAGGACATGATTCCAGTAATCCATGTAATCCATGACCTTAGTCTGCTTGTCTTCAGCAAAGTTTGTGGGCTTTCTTGTGCATCATCTTTAGAAGAGGCTTTCTCCTGGGATGACAGCCATGCAGATCAACTTGATGCAGTGTGCGGCGTATGGTCTGAGCACTGACAGGCTAACCCCCCCACCCCTTCAACCTCTGCAGCAATGCTGGCAGCACTCATACGTCTATTTTGCAAAGACAATCTCTGGATATGATGCTGAGCATGTGCACTCAACTTCTTTGGTAGACCATGGCAAGACCTGTTCTAAGTGGAACCTGTCCTGTTAAACCGCTCCATGGTCTTGGCCACTGTGCTGCAGCTCAGTTTCAGGGTCTTGGCAATATTCTTATAGCCTAGGCCATCTTTATGTAGAGCAACAATTCTTTTTTTCAGATCCTCAGAGAGTTCTTTGCCATGAGGCGCCATGTTGAACTTCCAGTGACCAGTATGAGAGAGTGAGAGCAATAACACCAAATTTAGCACACCTGCTCCCCATAAACACCTGAGACCTTGTAACACCAATGAGTCACATGACACCGGGAGGCTAATTGGGCCTAATTTGGAAATTTTCACTTAGGGTCACTTAGGGGTGTACTCACTTTTGTTGCCAGTGGTTTAGACATTAATGGCTGTGTGTTGAGTTATTTTGACGGGAAAGCACATTTATACTGTTATACAAGCTGTACACTGACTACTTTACATTGTAGCAAAGTGTCATTTCTTGAGTGTTGTCACATGAATAGATATAATAAAATATTTACAAAAATTTGAGGGGTGTACTCACTTTTGTGAGATACTGTAATTCTGAAGTTCTATGAGCAGTCTATTGAGCAGGGGAAGAGATAAAGTACAGATTTATGAGATAAAACAGCTATTCATGAGAATTAGAGGCTGAAAGATTTGGAATATTTTATGTGAAACAATATTTGTTTAGCATCTTCTCTGCTTGACTTCCATATGACTTAGCAAGCCTGATACCAGCCTTTCTCTATCTTTTTTTCTCCAGGGCAAAACTTGATATAAGTTTCAGGTCTCAAGGAACCTCTACTAAAATTAATTCCTCTGGAATTAGTGTGAAGAAGGCTCCTTTCATTGGTGGTTAGTGGGAAAAAATGCCCCCCTTACAGCTATGGTCACATTGTCACCCTTACCAACAGCTAAAAAGATCATTGGTGTCATAACACTAGCTCTGTCAAGTAGTGTTGGACCTGGAGCTAGCCAGGCACCATTAGATTGGTGGTCAATCAGCCACAGCTCAAGGAACCCACTAGCACCCCTGGGAGCAACCTCAGGGTTACACGGAACCTTGGTTGAGAATGGCTGCATCATACAATGATTGTCTAAAAAAGTTACCTGCCTCAGCACATAAGTTATTTTGCTTTTAGCTGCATTTTAGCTGCATTTTCTGTGTTTTTTGTATGTTCAATTAGGGAAGAGTAAGAGATTGGGTGATTCATATTCTTTTTTGTTTTTTCATATATTTTTTTATCTATTTACATAATATTTATTTATTTATTTTTTGGTTTTATTTTCATTTGCTGTTTGTGTGGTAGATCGTGGAGGGACGCAGGCGGCGTTATTGGTCGGTCTGAGGCCCCCCTTTTTTTTGGGGGGTTTCCCTCCTCCCCTCTTTGTCATTTCTAATCCCTCCTTTTGATGTGGGATTATTGGAGTTTGATGGTCGTTTTATCTGAGGGAGTCGGCTATTTCCGGGCCTCTTGACCAGCCGTCATGTCCCGCCACTACTAATTGCATTGCGTGCTAGTCGGCACCAGATGGGAATCCAGAGAAGGTGCCAGCTCATGCTCCGTAGCACACTCCGAGGCCAGCCTGCGCACCCATCTGACGTCAAACACGGGCGACGTGCTCCGTGCTTTTGGCGCTTACATTTTGCAGATAGCGGGGGGACGCCTGTCCGATCAGATCACACGGCGCTCTATTGTCCCGGTTGGTGCATCGTCACCTAGGAAGTTCTCTTAACAACCTCCAAGGTAGGATATTTAAATCTCTGGGTACTCTAACCGTAAAGGGGTGGTGATGTACCTGATCAGGGAGTAGTGTGCTTATATGTATCAAGCCCCTCTTCATTACATTCTTTTCAGGGATGTTGGGCAGCATTATGTGACTGCCCCTACGTTTGGTCTGTGGGTACAAGTGATGGTCCGTCGGTTTGCAGTTTTTGGACCGTTACTCCTTTTGGCATGGAGATATTTCCATCCTGGTGTTTAAGGAACACCTATGTGAGTCTGGGTATATCTTATATCTTATATTTATTTTTATGTTTATTTCCACTAAACCCTGTGAAATGCTGTGTAGGTATGCACAGCTCAATAGTGGTCTGTGCTTACACATATACCCCATTCGGGGTTGTTGATTTTGGGTGCGCCCTGGCCTCTATGACCACTCCCTCTCCCCCGCTTTGTTTCGGATCCCCAGATCGAAAGGCTTCCTAATAATATCTGTCTTATTGACAATTTATGTATGTGTGCCTTTATAGGATTATCGTGAAACAAATGATCCAATCTATCTGGTCCAGAAGTTCTGCACTCATCCTTTCAGCCTTAAAATTCCTTTGTTGAGCTTGGTTTGGATGCCTCCGGTGCTTATATGGTCTAATCTCTCTAACAGGTATTCAAATGGCAATGTATTACATGAAACTCCTAGTACTTATATATATGATGTCTGCAATAACAGATTTGTGTATTTTTGTACAAGAATATTGTAATGAATTTGTATAGATATGTGAGATTTTTGTAAAATGTATTATTGCTTGTGATTGATTGACATATCTATCATTATTGCGACGATATCTTGGTTTCTCCTATGATTCCCTGAAGAAGCCCCTTGTTTTGGGCGAAACACGTCGGACAGAATAGGCGCACTCAACCATTAATGGACCTCTGGACTTTTTCATCTTGGGCCATAGCCTATTCTTGCGGCTACTTGCAAGTCAGACTCTTGGGCCATTTGCGTACAAATGTGCCATGTTTAAGGGAGATATTTAGTCATTATCTTACGTCATTTGTGTATGTTTTTACCATGCTAATAGTACCACTCTGCCTATCTGCCAACCGCAAGTACCTGTTTGCTTTGCTTAGATAGCGCATGCTCTGGTGTGATGGCCAGGCACTATAGCATATTGTGTATATGTCATGTGGGCAAAAGAGTACTGGTAAGCCTGCTTGCTTTATAGGAAAGGGGGCTGCTATAGGGGAAGAACACAGAAGCTAGCTACAGTGTCTGTCCACCTGTGTTAGGGGTAAGCGTGACATTATCACAAGCCTTTTTTTAAATCAAGAAGGGTCTATTAAGCAAGCATACATAATAAAAGAACACCAAAACAGATATGTTCCATCAGAAAATAATTACATCTGAAAGAATCATCACCATCAACTTCACCAAAAACATACCAGCAGCACATAAACATATTGACCCACATAAAAAGGAAACAACAGTGTTAAAGAAGTCCAGAGACTTGCAGTAGCCCTTCAGCTCAGACACAGCAATACAAGCCATTATGAGGAACAATGGGGGGGGGGGGTAAACCAGTAAACCCATAATTCTATAAATAATCAAATCAATAGGAGGTAAGCCAGGGACTGCTAGCCAGTCTCCCCACAACTTCTCAAACTTTCCTGGACATCCTCTGTGTTGAAAAATAACTTTTTCCAACCGGAGGGTGTCACCCATTTGAGTAGCACATTCCCTGTATGTCACAGGTTGACCATATCACAAGCATTTACAAAGAAACATATTCAGTGAAGATGGACTCTACATAGACTCTGCAAACTGACACACCAAGTCCAGGAACTGTTTGTGCATGTAAACACACCTCCAGCAGTAATGCAGGAACCATAGCAAAAGGTTCTGGTGACCCCATATGTTTTCCAACTTTAAAAAGAGCTTTATGCTATACTTTAAGCTTAGGCCACACTCTTCTGGTTGTGAAGCACAGTGGACTAACCTGATTAATACATGGTTGCAGGGGGAGCCTCAGTGTTGGGCTTTTAGTCTCCCTGCAGGTGACCCAGCCCAATGGTCAGTCTAAGCATTTTTCAAGGCCCTGGGTTTACTCTATAATGATCCTGACCAAGCCCACTCAGCAGAAACGAACCATAGGATAAACGCACTGCTGAACAATATTGTTCTGATTTCTGCTGCTGGGTACCTGACTCAAGGTGGAATGACACAGCTCAGATTAGGCTTATCAGACTCCATCAAGGACTCCTTAGTACACTACCCTGAACCAAGATCGTTGAATGAAACCATGCAAATAGCCATCCGTATAGACATGCATTTACAGGAAAGATGTACAGAGAAGTTTGTTCTCTTGCCCGCTCACACTCTGCCCACCACTTCCCCTCCAGCCCTTCCTGGGTTCTTTCAGCTTCTCCAGGAGGAGCCCATGCAAATTGGCGCTACTCATTTATGCTCTGGGGAAAAGGCTAGAAGAAGATCCCAGGGAATCTGCTTATACTGTAGCAACCATACCCACTTTGTTGCCAATAAGTAGAGAAATGGCAAGAGTATAGTGCGGGTGGTGTCTGCTTCTTTATACTGTACAGTGCCAGGTTCCCCCTGAGATAAACTATTTGTTCCTGCACAACTTAGTTCTGCCATGTTTTCTCATCACTTCTCAGCATTCATAGATTCTGGGCCTGATAGCAATTTCATTGATAGGCACCTAGCACATCGTCTACAGATTCCCTTGATTAAGATGCAGAAGCCCTTTTCAGTCTTAGCTGTTGGTAACTCTCCCTTGTCCATGGGCCTGGTCACCTTGTGCACTGTACCTGTTACTCTTACCATTGGGGAATTTCATAGGGAGACAATCAGCTTCTACTTGATAACATCTCCTGCTTCTCCACTTATCTTAGGTAGTGTTGAGCGAACCCGGACTGTAACGTTCGGGTCCGTACCGAACTTTCGGGTGTCCGTGGCACGGACCCGGACCCGGACATTTCAAAAATCGTTCGGGTTCCGACTAACAGAGGGATACTTTAAGGGGTTACCATTCTCATTGTCCATGTCACGTGTTCCACTGGTCCGGGTACCTGTTCCCTCTCAATGGTTGTCGATTCTGACTTTTCCCGAAGACGTAGAATTAGTTCCCTTAGACATCTGCTACACGATCCACGGATAGTTACTTTAACGATAGTCCGGGTCTTAGATACTTACGACTCTTCACTACTCTTTTGTACCGTCTTGATTCAACACGTCCTTGTTTATCAAATAGAGTCCCCCTTGGACCGTGACATGTCATATTTCTTCGTCTGTGGTGGGCGTGATATGAGAACGGTAAAGAGATGAATAACCGTTGTTTCACCCATACCAACGATGTCA